>VWZE01003466.1:280616-298951 GCA_013396675.1 Eubucco bourcierii
CCTCTCCAGCCTGTCCAGGTCCCTCTGGATGTTCTGTTTTATGCCTGAATTCTCCATTTTAGCATTGCAGTAACTGTATTTGTGTGTTCTCACACACATAAGCCACTGGCACTTTGCTTAAAAGTTTATGCAAAAACCTGTCACAGTCTATGCAAATGTGCTTCGCTGAGGTTTTTTTTAAAGTAAAAAGCATGCATAAATATCAAAGAGCATGCTGTAAATGATCGTTTCTAATCTTAGATGCGTATCAATTATTCACTAGCTTGTTCTTCTTGTGCTTTATCATATAGACTTCACCATGGCAACACTATTCTTCACTTCCTAGCCTTAATCAGTGAATCTGTAAACTGATATTACATTTAGCTGTTGGATTACTCAATATTCTACTTATTACACCATGAACATAGACATGTCTTTCTTATTACACCATGAACCATTCAGAGTTTCCAGGATATCAATAAACTTTCATTTGCTTAGTAATACTGAGCCAGTAGTTTTTCTAAGAACTAGATAGTTCCTCTTTTATTTCTAAGTATAAATATGTAGCTTTGAATTACCACCAGCAAAATTCAGAATGAAATTTAATGTCCAGATGTAACACATATCCTTAGACAATTGGGAAATTGCCCATCTTTCAAAAAACTGTACATTTTTAAATCACTGTTAAGCTTTAGAACGAGATCACTTGTTTTTGGCAAGTACTTCAATTAAAGAATGTCTTCATATCTGAGAATCTTCTTGGTACTATAGAATTTGCAGCACTGTTAGATCTATTATTTTCCATAATCTCAAAATAAATGCATCCTTTTCTAGCAGGTTTTGTACCAGCTATTTGTCCTTTCCAGTAAGTTCCTTCTGTCTAATTTGCTTTTTCTTCCCCCCTTTTTCCTGTATTTCTCCAATACTCTTGATCTTGTTAATTCTCACCTTCTTTTTTGCTGTTCCACTGCACAATCATACTTCCTTTCACTTCCATTGTGCGTGTATCTTGATAATTCAAAAGAGACATCTTTTAACACCTTAGCATTGCACTGTTCCTTCCCTCAACTTGTAAAGCAGAGCAGCAAACATCTCCTGTTTGCTCCAGTCTTACACTTGCTTTTATTACAAAGGTGTTCAGCTTCTGATATATCTGCTGGGGTCTCTGAGGAGCATCGATCCAAGTCATGTTTTTGAGCATACCATTAATTATCTTCCTGGCAGCAATTTCTAAGACTTCTTTAATGTGTGAAAGTCTAACTATTGTACTACCAGCACAGAAGCACAATATTCACAGAGCTTGCACCCCTTTCCAATAAATCCTTAATACTGTTCCCTGATCACCCTTTGTTAAAATGACAAACTGTGTGACATTTCTCCATGACATTAATTACCTTCCCCACAGTTAAAAGGCAAGAAGGCAGAACTCAGCAAAAAACACACAACCAACTAGACAATTCAGACTCTTGCAGTAGTGTGGATATTACCTTTTTGAGTGCCTTATGGCTGGTGGAGACCTCACTGTCATTTATAGATCTGCAAGCTTTAGTGGGTATTTCCACCAGATCAGGTGAGATCATCAGTGGATTTCTACTGCCTCTTGAAAATAGAAATTACCACCCATGTACTGAGTGGGTGTCAGTTATTCTGTGACAGAGCTGAGCAAGGTTTATGGTGCTCTTTCCTCCAAAATATTCACTTATAGGGTCCCACTGGACCCCACCTTCTTTCAACCCAGGTCAATATACATGAAGATAATAAGGTAAACTGTGAAGCAAGTTGGATCAGAAGTTTATTAAGACCTTCACAGCCTCCTATGTGTCAATGAATATATCCAAAACCAGAAAACAACAAAAGTATAGCTGACTAAATCTACCTCCTCCAGGCAAAGAGATGACACTCAAAGGTCAGCACCTAGGCCCTGTGTACTATCTCTTCACCCCTTCCTAGGGGGTCACTAGGCTTTGCTTAAGGACAGCTCCACTGTGGTGCTGCCAGAGAGCTGTGAGAAGAGCCATGTGGGAAAGACCTATGCAAAGCTGTGTAGGGCATTCCCCTTTTGTTTGGGAGCTATGCTGAAGTAGAGCCTTCCCCCTGGTCCCTCCATCTGAGCTGCAGGTATACCTGGGTTTGACCATATGCCCTGAGCAGCTGACATGACCCTGGAGTTGCTTCATGACTACAGACCTGTCTGGAAAGTAGACTTATTGAGTGACCATGGATACTCTCACCAGACTGCTCCATTCCTCTTGTTTGGGTAGCATGGGTTTATGTTCTTTGATGTTACCCTTGGCTACTGACAGTTCCCCTTGCCAAGTAACCTCGTCCTGCTGCTCCCTGAAAACTGGGCTCAAACACAGAAAAGTGTTAAAACTTTCAGTAAGGGATAATGTTAATATTTTGCCTAAGAAAGTTGCTGCCTCAAATACCACTGAAAAAAAAAATGTAGTTATCACTTTCAAAAATACTTTTTCCCATCCATCAGTGACAAGGTCATGACACTTCCATATTGTATTGAGTTAGCTCATGTGATCTACACACTCACAAGACATTTCAGTAGCCTTCAGTACACTGCATTTCCTTTAGGCAATAGAAGCTGCTCCACTAGCAACAGAGGACACTAGGTTTATGTCCACATTTCAGTTCAGCTGAACACTCTGCAATTGTTTCACCTTTGCTCCTGCACAAACACTGGCTAAAGCTACTAATTATCAGAGCATTCTGATGAACTGCATGATCCCAACCACCTTCCACACACAAAGCAAAACTCAATTCAATTTCTTCATTAATACACTAGATACCATATACACCAAATTACCTCAGGAGACAATTCTTTTCTTCAATTACCCCTCATATGTAAACTGCATGACTTGAACTATGCAGAAACATAGATTACAACCCCAGTAAAGAATTGTAGAACTATTAGGTCACAGGACAGTTTGCAATAAGGAGAAAAAACCAGTCCTTTGCAACGACTACAATAGTTTGAAGATATGGTCTCACAGCCAGACACGCTCACCTGGCAAACAGATCACACAGAGCCCAGAGAGGCTTCACAAGTGATACCAAAGTAGAAAAAACATCATTATAGTAATATAAGAATACCTCCTATGATGCTTTTGTAGAAACACTTCCAGAAGCTGACTAATAGAAATAAATTGGAACCTATGTGCATACTGTCCTCTTTGTATGACTCTGATGGGCAACCTCTATGCTCACATCCACTCTCGACATTTCTTACCAACTCTAAGATAGATACTACATAGAGGAGAAAGTTTTATTCCTCTAACTTCAGCCACTTTCCCAAAAAAAGCTACTAACAGCTCCGTAAATAGAATGTGACTAAAAAACACCTTGCATTAATTGACTTTTTATGGCATAACATCAAAACAATAAGGTTTCACAGTTCGAACTTGCAGTTCTTCAGACTCTGTTTCTAAATTTGATCCACAAGAACAGCATAAGCCTACCTACACAAACTACCCTTCCTAATTAAATCAGAATGGTAATTATTCAAGCAAATAAGCAGGGATTTTTTATAAAAGCCTAAGCACAGGAACTAATAATACTAACACATTTCTGCTGGAAGTACTGAAAACACTATCCTGGAATAAAATCTTATTGTTAGGTCCTGTCATAAAATTTAAGTCAAGTTCATTAAAAACATACAAAAAATACTTCTTTAGAGAACAAAATGTTTATTTAAAGTAACAGCAAATAAAATAATCTACTTCAAAATCTTTCTTTGAACAAACTTGGGTATTTTGGCATCATTATGTTAAAAATGCTGTTTGTTGTCTTTTACTTTGACCACCATCTAAGTCTCAACCCTGATGATGATTAAACAAGACTATGCTGGAAAGGATTATTTTCCCATCTGAAGTAGTTTTTCCATCTGACCAGCAACAAAACCCATACAGCCTTCTGAATTGTATGAAGTATGATGAAGATTCACTGTTGGTATTCTTTCATTCAAATTGCAGAGGAGTATTCTACAGTTGATATTCAGAAGTGTGAGGTCAAATAAAGCAAGCTAGAGTGGATTGATTTTCAATTTTAATTTAAAAAAAAAAAAAAAAGAAGTCTAGAATAACAGCCTAAAGGTCTAGAATAACAACCTACCCATCTTTCTGTTCTGCCTTAATCTGCACTATACACATTAATTTACAGTTTTCAAATCTTTTAAAGTGAAACAAAACAAAAAAGGCCACATGGTTATTGGATGCAGTACCTCATGATTTCGACTGCTAAAAAAAAAAATTGTTTTGTTTAAATTAAATTTGAAGTAACTATTCAAAGATAGCTATGACTACACTCTAAATGTTAAGATGTTTTTGATCTAAAATATTACTTTTCATGATAGACTAGAATCAGTACAAACTGTTATTAAAGTTTAATGCACTCAGTGCTGTTCCAGCAGCAGCGAGAACCCAGACACATTTAAAAGAATTACAGTATTGCACCCTGCATATTAAAAGTTCATTTAATGATGATCCCGGTCTCATTAAAAGCATCTAATGCAGTACAACTTCTAATCCCAGTAGTTTTCCTCAAGATATTTCCGAGCATTTGTTTCAGAAATTGTACTGGTTTGAGGCTAATTTGAATATTTTAATAAAGAAAATTACACTATAGGCTGTGAAAGGAAAACATCACCATGTCTACTTCACTCATATGCTTGCTGAAAAAAATTGTTTGGGAACAATAACCAAAATATATAGATAAGTCAGTCTCTGTCGCTTGTTGGGAGAGCAGCTTGGGGAGGATCTAGCAGCTTCTGGCTCTGGCTCCTCTGCCGATTGATTTTCACTAATCACTTTTCTTCTAACCTCCCCTGGTCAATCCCCCTAATTTACCTTGCGTGTAAGGCAAACCTTGGGGTAAGGTACAGGGGTAGGGAGAAGGTGGAAGGGTGGTTGGGAGCCCCTCCTGGGGTCTCTGATTTCTGGGAGGGGAGTTGTGTTTCTGTATTACCTTTTACTTGTATATTTCTGTAAATATTCCTGTATGTAGTGTATATATTTGCTTGTACATTGTGCTGAGCTGCAAATAGAGCTTCATCTTTTAACTTCCATTCGGCTGAGTATTAGTCTGGGTCATTTTACAAAATGGGGGGTGGTGGGGGGTGGGGAATTCCCAAACCATCACAGAAATTAATAGGATTTTGTATTTCTGAGATACTGGAACAGCTTACAGCCGTTAATGTGGCAGTAGGGGCTCAATCAGTTGCCCAAACACAAGCACCTAGTCCTTGAGATGCTGCAGCAAAATCCTGAGTCCCAGGTGACAACTGAAGGGGATAAAGGTCTCACAAGAATAACTATGGTTAACTTTTATATGGTCTTGCCTGCGACAGAAAGCATACTTAAGACTCTTAAATCTGTTCCTCTACCCCCATATTCAGAAGGAACTTGGATGTGCTTCAGGAAACTCATATATTTTTAAAGCAGCTGGTAAATAGCAAGGCAAAGAGAGGGGAAAGAAAAACAAAAATATTTCAACATATCAGTCTTAGATAATTTAGTTATATTTAGTTACATCCCTACAGAATTGCATTACATAGTATCACACATTTGTTAGTCACCAGACCACCTATGATTTGCAGCTTCACCTTCTGAGTTTAATAGACATCCCTACAAATAAAAGAATAAAAGTATTTACAGAGAGATCACATGGGTTTTTCAGTTACAAAATGGAGATCATAACCCAGAAATATTAAGTTCAGAAAGCCACCGAATCTACTTTTAATTTCCATGAATTTATGCACAGTTACGGGAGATGAGGTACGACAAATGATTTGCAACAGTTCTTGCTCCCTTTGAGAGTTGTGTAAACTAAGTTGGTCAGTTTACTGAAAGTAGGCACATTGAAGACATGCAGTCACTCAGGTTCTGCTCTGACAGAAAACATGGACTGAAATAGGTTGCTCTACTGGTAACACCCATAGCTCCTTTTTCAGTTTGTGCACTACCTACAGACAACTTGCTGTACGAGGAAAGTTCATTAAATACATCAAAGATAACAGGTTGTCTATCATATCGTGCAAAAAAAATAATTAGCCCCAAAGTTCGGTTATTAATGCAGTGCACATTGGCATAATGCAGAGACTGTTCCAATAATGGGTTTAGACTATGGATCTTATCATGATGGCATAACTGACAGGTCATAGTTGATGTAGCAAAGCATTTAAGCATCAGAATTGCTGCCAGCAAAGCAGCAGCAGGGTTGAGGAACACCTGGGCATGCTCGTTATCAAACCCTTTACAAAAACAACAGTCAAACAAAAGAAAAGAATTGCATTGTTGATCTACATGCAAAATACCAATGAGCCAAATATTATTGCCTAAAAGAAGGAGAATATAGTTTAACAAGAGTCCAGCAACAACTCATACTTCAACAGGAATCACAGGAAACACTAAACAGTGACCAAACGGCATCATTAACTTTTTTTAATCCAGACAAACACAAGAATTATTAAGTTGCAAAGTAAAATTGGATCACTCATAAATACTCCTATGAAGCACAATTAAGAACACTTCAAAAGGGTGTCATAGAATCATAGAATGGTAAGGTTGGAAGGGACCTCAGGGATCATCTAGTTCCAACCCCCTGCCATAGGCAGGGACACCTCCCACTAGTACAGGTCACTCAAGGCCTCATCCAGTCTGGCCTTGAACACCTCTAGGGAGGGAGCATCCACAACCTCCCTGGGCAACCTGTTCCAGTGTCTCACCAATCACACTGGAATTAAATATTTTGCCAGTCTGTATACAGCTTCAAACATAACATTTGCATCCACCACTGGTAGACAAAAATACTAGTGTAGAATCATGTCCATAGTGATAGTGGCAAGAAATTCTAAGAGGTGATGGTGGTACCACCTTCTCAGAGACAGATCTTAGTGTAAAGGGTTAACCCTCCTGGGGATGTGGTCTGTGTTCTGAACCTGACTCCAGGTCCTCCTGACTCCTTCCAGGGGATGGGTCTGTACCTGACAGACTGTACCTGACCATTTCCTGTCTGGACCCCCCTATATAAACAGAGCAACTTCCTGTTCCTTCCCCTCTTGGCCATCCTGCCTGATAGCACTACCATTGTTCCTGCTGCTCCTGTCTTACCACATAGCCATTTTCTCTCACATGGTGGACATCCTTTCCTGAAACTACCTCCATCCATTGCCATCAATCTGGTTGCATATATATTTTTTGCACCTTGTTTTTCCCTTCCCTAGAATTCTTTGTAACTCACCTACCTTAAATAACTTTTATTTATTGTTAAAGTTTTTTCTCTTTTAACTTCCAAATCGAAGCAAGACTGTTCCTTGGATGTTTTACCCCTTCTCTCTCTACATCTAATTTCTTTCTTTCCAAAGTGGGGGAGAGGAGAAGGCATCCTACTACTATTGAATGGGTTTCTGTTAGTTATATTTTGAGTCCCCTGGGAAGCTTAAACTCAAATCAGTACACTTAGGTATGTCCCAAAATGAAGTTGGTATTTTTTCTAGCTAAGCTGTAGTTCCAATACTGATACCTACTTTATACTACAGTGATGTATGATGTCTGGAATTAAGCAGATCCCAACATCCCAAAATGGGCACAGTCCTGCCCTGCTCTCAATTCCGTCATTGCTTCCCATGGGCACGTGACAGAGGTTACTGTGATGTTTTTCTGCTAAATGAAGGCTTCTAAGACAACATTGAAACATGCTTCAAAAGCGGTGATGTGAGTTCATCACCCCTCTCTGTCAACAGCATCCCGCAGCGTGGAAGCTCATAGCTTGAACACTTTGCCCACCCCCATACTCAAAAATTTAACTCTAAGCTTCATTAAGCAGAGTTCCCACTGAAAGAAACACAGGAGCTATCAAAATAGCTCATATGAGTGCTTCATCTAATCCAGCATGCTGTCTATTCATTAGCCTCTACCAGATGGTTTGACAGAAGGTGCAAGAAATTCGTCAGTGGACAATTCTGGATTGGGAAAGTGTCCCTTTAGTTATTCCATCTAGTTTGCTCATATTCTGAAGCACAAGGATTTACAGCAGAAATTATTTTTAAAATACTGAATTTATATATTGCATGGATATATTACATTTAAACACCTAATCTTTTGTTGCAGAAATATCAGCATCTTCTCATTGCTCAGGTATTTGTCAGACAATGACATAAACTAAAGACATGCCATCTAAAAAGAGCTTGCATACTTGAGGCTTTTTGACTTTATTACAGTCTTTACTCTTCTGTCAAAATGGGAAGACAGAGCACACAATTCACTTTCCTCACAAAGTCTAGCATTCTGCATATAGTTCCAAATGGAAAAAGTTGAAAAGTGCCAATCTTCTCCATCTTGCTTTATATGGAAGGATTTCCAAAGCCTATTTGTCATTGTTGCCAGTCTCTGACTTCTGCTTTCTTTCTGGAAAGTTCTTCACAATCTTTACTGAGAACTAATTCATATGGTTGAATCAGGAAATAGCAATTTTGAGGTCTAGTCTATTAAGCCATTAACAGAGAAGAATATTTATTCTGATGTCTCAGTGATGTGTATGTATTTTATTTTATTCCTTTTGTTGAGGAAATAGACCCTAACATATGCCAACGCTGACTTTCAGATCACACAAACTTATTCAGAATCTTCTGTAATTTCCAGTAAGCAAAGTAACCTGGCATCTGCAAATCCTTTGTAAACAGTCCTTTTCCAGCCTTCTTGAAGGCCCCTTCAGGCACTGGAAGGCCACTATTAGGTCTGGTCACTACTAGGTCTAACCAGAGTCTTCTCCAGACTTAACCCCAGCTCCCTCAGCCTCCCTCCTCCCTCACCTGAAGAGGAGCTCCAGTCCCCTGATAATTTTTCTGGCCCTCCCCGGGACCTGCCCCATCAAGTCCATGTCCTTCTTGTGTTGAGGGCACCAGAACTGAACACAGTACTCCAGGTGATGTCTCACCAGAGCAGAATACAGTGGCAGAGTCACCTCTCTTGACCTGGTGGCCATGCATCTTTAAATGTAGGCTAGGATGCAACTGATCTTCTGGGCTGCAAGTGCACACTGTTGGCTCATGTCCAGATTCTCATCCACCAGAATTTCCAAATTCTTTTCCACAGAGCTGTTTTTTACCACCTCATCCCCCAGCCTATATTGATAATAAAAAGCTAATCTATAATTTTAACCTAAGAAAAATTCCACAGTCCTGTAAACTGTATATGAAGAACTATCTGCCATGGCAATGCTCAGATATGACTTACATAGCATATTAAAGATATATCTATTCTTCCCCATCTCCCAGGGGGCACAAAAAAACTAACCAAACAAACACCAACTGATCTATGCAATTTCTTTAAGTCTCTGGAAACGACAGGAAAAAGCTCAGCCACTTCCTCTTTTCCTTCATCTTTTAATAGTAGCAGAAACGAGAAGTGGAGTCATAATATTACAGATTGCTTCAGATATAATTTGAATACTGCTGTTTCTCAGATGGATTCAGTGCCCTAAGTACCATCAGAATTTCATCACTCACAAATTGTTCCAGAGTCCTGGAGGCAGCATGTACATTCTCCCAAGGGATGGGGAAGTTAATCACATTGTTCCAAGAACGGAGACTCATTTGTGAATAGCAGGACCTTTGATACTGCTACCATATACCTCCAAGCTAGGTATTAGCATGTGAATTGCTAGACCAGAATTATTAAGGGGAGAAAGACTCCACAGTAATGCTTACAAGGCAGAAGAAAAAGGTACTGGTAGGAAAAAGACAGCATAGAAATTACACTAAAGACAACAAAAAAAGGGCAGCTATACCACAAACTCTCCCTTCTCACAGTGTGCTTCCCTCCACTAGTAACTAGAAATGAAGGGAATCTTAGTCTTTTCCATTTTTATAATTAATAATGCATTAAAAACCCCAAAACAACAAAACAAACAACTTCTTTAAATATGTTTGTAAATTTAAATTGCAAATTCATTCAAAGGATTTAGTGGAAAGCTGGTAAAAAAACAATCATGTCATCATACAGAATACTTGTATTTACACAGATCTTTGTGGCCTCTTCAATCTGTTGGAGGCAAGAACATGTTTTTGACTTTTTCCCTTAGCCTTTTATTTGTGCAAATGGCAATTGTGCAATGAAAAAAAAAAAAAGGATTAAAAAAATCAGCTGGTCATGTAATAGAGCAACACAGACATTTTTTACAAATGTATTCAAATTAGTAGATTCAGAGTTATATGCTGTACTTCAGCTGGGACACTGCTGATACTCAAAAGGCTCAACCTGTCCTCATTCCTCCCATAAATGACAATTTCTACCCCTTCAACCTTCAGCCATTATGCTCTTCATTCACTCCATGTCTATCCAAATCTCACCCCCTCCAATGCCTCCACATCAATCTATCAATTTTCCTTAATTTATAAATTATATTTATTTTTGCAGTCCTTGCTTTTTCTTTTCTATCTTTGGGGTGCATCTTCTCACCTCCTGCTTATACAGCAAGACTAACCTGTCAAGAGCATTCAACATGTGAATACCAATAGTAAACTTCTGAGTGCTGCAAGGTTTAATTATGATTAATCATTATTGACATAAAATAGTATTGACATGTCCAAATCCTACATGGGACTCTGCACATCTTGTACAAACTCTTGTCAATATATTCAGGATGTTAAGCTGTAAGAAATACACTCAAAACATCTTGCCTGAATAAACTGTAGCTATTACTGCTTTTGAAAGACAAAAGAGCCATGAATTAAAAAAAGAAAAAAAATTTTTAAATCATGAATCATGTATTTTATTAAAAATAAAACAGTACTTTTAGGACTCTCCTGTCAACACTAGGCATTTCAAGGACTATTATCTGGTTTGGGCATATGTTGTAAACTTCTCATACACAAACGATTTTCTTTTTTGAGATTTAGCTCTTTAAGGTAAGCATCAGAATCCCAAGTGCTGCAAAATAACTAAAATACAGATTTCAGGTCTGCTTTGCTAAAGCTAAGAAGCTTATGTGATCACGAGGTCTGTGAATATCTCTCTCTTCCTCTCACAATAGTTTTCAACTGTTTGGACGATATTACTGATTTTTGATAGGATAGAAACCTCAAAGGTAGTTAAATTGCTACATGCTTTATGTAAACAGATGGCCAAGTGAAGAATAAGCTTCTGATGAACAGCTCCAATAAAAGCCCTGAATGACATAAAGGCTAGAGTATGGCATCACATCATATAATATATAAGCAGGACACACAAGAAACTTCATAGTACCTTCAACATCATAAAAACCATCAATCATAATAATCGTGTGAATGTTAAAATAAAATTTTTTTAGCAAATAAGCTTCATTTGCTTCAGACTTCACAGGAGGGCAGGTTTGCTGTTAATGATGACCATGGTCATGATTATGATGACCATCAGGAGACAGAAAAAATAGGCAAACATAATGAGAGATGCAGATCATGTTATTTTAACTTTAATTCTAACAAAGATGGTCTAATGAAATTTTTAGTAGCCCAAATAACCTCTCCTTCAGAGTATCTATTGCTACAAATACCTCAAATGAGCAATACATACAGCTTTCTATATATTTAAAATATAGAATTCTGACGTACTGAAAATAGTCATTTAATATTAACAACCAAAATGAAAGTGCATCTATATACTAATCAAGTTCCATTAAGTAATTTCCAACCAGATTCCGATTAAGCTAATGCATACAGCTTTCCTTCTAACTCATTTCAGAACTCATCACACTGAAGGGAAATAAAGGAGAGATTGATGAATTCTGCAAAGTCTGCTAAAATTACTTGTTAAACAGCAGTGTATAGAACTACCCAGTTAAGCACAGTCTATGCTTCTATAGTACACTTAAAAACAATTGTTATGTCACATGTTGTCTGTCACATCACCCTCAGCGCCAACAAGTGCAGGATTATTTATTACATATCTTCACACACAGAGAAATTAAAGTCATGCTCTTGCCTAGTAGACATAAGGTTACCACTCTCAACAAGTAAGCCTGCTTCTACTGTAAGGGAAAAATCAGTTTGCTTTCTGGAAAGGTCCATTTACATTTTCTTTATACTAAGTACAAAAGTAGATCACATTTTTCTCCAAAGACCAATAGCATCTATTAAACTTATTTTTGCCTTTACACGTAATTATTTTAGCAAAGAAATCTGAGAGAAAATATCAAGAAATAAAAAGGATGTAGTAGTTGATTTCATCCTTAAAAAAAATAATCACATCAAAACTCAATTCTGTTGTTCTCATACAACTTGTCAGGTACACATATGATGATCATAATGAAAATCCTGTAGTGAAAGAATATAAGCACTCTGTTCCTAAATCAAGCCTTTTTCAAGTGGAGATAAAGATTTTTTTTTTTCCAGAGATTATTGTGCAAAGAACCCATCTTTGACAACCAATTCCTATCTAAATAAGAATACATCTAGTATCCAGTCTGAACACAACAGTGTCCCACAGCACCGCTGACCACGACACATGTAGCATACAGAGAAGTTCCCACCTCATTCCAGATTGGAAGTGCTCTGCCATGGAATCCTATGGCACATTTGCATGCCATGTCACACGGAATCACTGAACATTAGAGGTTGGAAAGTACCTCCAGAGATGGCTGCCAAAGCAAGATCACCTAGAGTAGTTTGCACAGGAATGCATCCAGGAGGGTTTTGAAAGTCTCCAGAGAGAGACTCCACAGCCTCTCTGGGCAACCTATTCCAGTGCTCTGTCACACTCACTGAAAAGAAGTTTCTCCTCATGTTGAGGCGAAACCTTCCATGTTCCAGTTTGTAGCCATTACTCCTTGTCTTATTGCTGCAGACCACTGAAAAGAGAGTGGACTCATCCACTTGACACCCACCCCTCAGATCTTTATACACACTGATGAGATCTTCTCTCAGGTCTTCTCCAGACTAAACAGCCTCAGGTTTCTCAGTCTCTCTTCATAAAGGAGATGCTCAAGTCCTCCAGTCATCCTCATGGCTCTCCATTGGACTCTCTCCAGCAGGTGTCCAAAGCCTTTGAATTGGGGTGCCCAAACACCCAACCTGGTTTAGAGGCCTTGCAATTTCTGCTTCAAGACAAATTGTGCACTGTGATGCAAAGAATAAAATAAATCCACATCCTTCCAATCATGCATTTAGAATGGTGACTAACACTTGTATTTAAACTCCTTTCAAATTAATTTCTGTGCTCTTATAGAACTGAAATGAAACAAAATGCTCTATATAAAGCATGGGGTAATATTTTATGGACATCAGTATATCTATTTGCATTATCCCATGCTTAGTTCCAATTTATTTAAAAATACAATGAGGGATTTATGAGAATATTTTTTTTAAGTACCCAATTTTCAAGAAGTGAGTCACAAGTATGAGAGGGAACACGTACTCAGTGTTTAACTCTTTTAGACATTTGCCTAAAATATCTGAGATTTCTTGGTTGACATGGATAATATAACAAAAACTCAATAAAAGCCATGATTTTTACCAAGGCTATCTTGGGAAAGAAAACTTCAATTACCTGGGACATAAATCCAGGTTTTAAATTTAGTTGTCACCTCCTGTGACTACAGTGCCAAAAATTCTCCCATTTCTACAGCCTGACACTGCCATCTATAGCAGTCTCTGCTACAGAGGCCTGCAGCAACAATGCTGCCAGCAGAGAACAAGTGGTCACGTTGTGAAAAGAAAAGTGTCCCGTGGAACATGGGTTTGGATGATACATCACCACAAACACTAGCAACCGACTTAAACTGGTGGAGCTGACATGAGATTAGCAGTGTAGTCTACTGATTTCTAATCTAGGAGAGCTAATCTTCAAGCAGGAGCCATGACATTACTTTCAGGGCCAGTCTGTTATATAGATCAAGTCACAGATTTCTTTCTAGAGTAAAGAAATGAGAAGCCATCCACCTCACACAGAAGTTGAAGGAACACTAATTTGGAACAGCACTCTGTGCAATTTCTATCAGGAAGTTCAAGCATGTAAATCCTCCAACATACTGTGGAGCTTGTCAGGAGCTCATGGAAGGTACTGAAGAAATTAACCAGCCAACTAAACCTCTCAAAACTCTCTACAGTGCTTCATGAAAGAAGACCATGAAGTTTAGAAAAGCCAGCAAAAAAACCCTATACAAATCCGTTATAAAATCTATGCCAAAATTCACAGCTTATTAGCTGAATAAAATCAATTGGTACCATTCTACCATGTATTATTTTGACATGTTCATAAATACACACTTACACCACACACAAACTTAGTTTGCCAGAAGGCACTGAAAGCAGGAAACTAAGAGTATTCAGAAACAGACTCTAAGGATAAAAGTGAGATAAGCCTAGAGTATCATTTCAGGCTTCTTTGTTGTTTATTGATGCATTTTATTTATAAAACAGTTGAACACTCACCAGGTCAGTTATTGGAACATAAACTTCTCAAGTTTCACAAGTCCAAAGCAAACCACATAACTAGAAGACAAGGTCATGATCTCTATTTCGGTGCCACAGAAGCTGAGATACACATTGTCCTACAAAATGGCGAATATAGGACTAAGAAGCAGTTTCTGTTCCAGTACTTGCTCCAACACAAACAGAAAAGGAACCTGCAACTCAGTAGGTTTCACACAGATGAGTGTTGTCACCACTGCAGTTCGAAGCATAAGGATGTAGGCAGAAGCATCTCTTTTCCCTGAGTATCACATTAGCCCTAATAATTCAGTTTAGTGGAAAATATCCATTGAACTTGACCCAAGTTTGTAAACAGCCTGGCATTAAACAAGCTAACAAAACCCTTGCATGAACTAGCAACCCCCTCAAATAAGCCACAGATCAAGAATGGCTACTTATATCAGCAACAAGTATGCCCAAAATTATCATAATTATGCATAATGACATCTCAAGAGGCTATTAAACACTAGTTGAGTTTTAAGCCAATTCCAAACTACAAAGCATTGGATTCAACTTGACCATAGGATGCAAATCATCTCGTATTCGTTCTTACAATTTGCCCTAAAGCATCTGGTATTAGTCACTGTTACAGACCCCAGGTTTAATTTAGCACAGCCATCCCAACATTTAGTCCTCCAGGCCACAAAACTGAGAGTGTATGAGCTGCATTATGAAGTTCTGTCCTATAAAAATAATATTAAAAGTAGTGGCGGTCTCTCTGTACACACCACAATAAACAAACCATTCAAGAGTCTAACAAGGTCACTCTCAGCTTCATCTCCTTGTCCAAATTCTGGCCGAAAGTTATATGAATCACTACTATCCTAGTCTGCTTGCAGGCATGTAATGATCCAAGATTTTGATCTTAATAGTCCAAGATAAACTGTTTTAGCAACTACAAAAGTTATTCACAAGTACTGTCAAACCAAATAAAGCCTTTACAACACCGAAGCCCCTTCTAGTTTATGGAAATAGAATCATAGAATGGTATGGTTGGAAGGGACCTCAAGGATCATCTAGTTCCAACCCCCTGCCACCTCCCACTAGAACAGGTCACTCAAGGCCTTGTCCAACCTGGCCTTGAACACCTCCAGGGAGGGAGCAGCCACAACCTCCCTGGGTAACCTGTTCTAGTGTCTCACCACCCTCACTGGAAAGAACTTCCTCCTAACATCCAATTTAAATCTCCCCTCTGCCCATGTAATGTGTCATTAGCTTATTTGTTATCTAAATGATGTGTAAAGAAATTAATACAGACTGGGAGAAGCATGAACAAAGCAGTCCATTTCTGAAGCAGAAAGAATCATTTTAAAAGCCCTAAAATCTTAGCAGTGGCAAAATTAAAAATCTCAAATATATAATCTAGAGTTCAGTGACCCTGCAGAAGAGGTTTTTCCATGTCAATATCTAAAGATTGAAAATTACTTCAAAACCAATAAGAAAACCACCTAAAACCCACTACATATTTGATTTCTTAATGAGTGGAAGCCTACTACAATTAAGACAAAGTAATGGTCATAACTGCCAGGTGTTTCCATCATTATAAAATGGCAGATACTATCTGAAAAAGTAAGTTAAATTATCTATCAAACTATTCCAAATATCATCAAATTCAGTGTGCCCAGCAATTTGAATGGCTTCTAATAAATTAGATATGGCTCTAATGGAAAGCAGTAGCTACTCAGAGGCATTTGCTATTACACAGCACCATACCCAGCCAACATCCAGAAGCGACATACTATGAATCACGTTGCAAATGCATTCTTCTGCTTTTGAAATACTATCAGCAACATCCAAGAATTTACACAAACTAAGAAATAAGAAATTTTCAGTCATGTGTCACAATGGAAAACATGGTAGATTTTTATTGTGCATATCCTAAAACTATTTTTATTTCTTGCTGAGCAAAAAAAGGTGCCCACAAAATTTACCACATCAACAGCATCATAAATATCAGGCAAAACTTCTCCAGAGCATTTACTTACTACAAAGGCAACTTCCCGGTAATAACAGGTTATACTGTATTGTTCAAGGCACATCCCAAGGAAAATCTATTTCAAGATTAAAGCCAAAAAGCTTTCCTTCTATTAAAAGGAGACTATATGACACTGATAATGGTTAAACGACTCTAGTAAAAGTTGAGAGCAATCTGTCTCAAATTCAGGTTAAGCAAGACAAGGCCAATTCTGATTTATAAAAGAAAACACCAAGTAGTCTTCATAAGATGTGATGCACTTAAATTAATATGCTAATTTATTAAGCACATTCAAATAAATAGGAAGTGCTAAGCTAAATGCTTGGGAAGAATTAATTACCAATTTATAAGAACAAAATCTAGCAATTATACCTACAATTAGACACAATCAGCCCTTCAGTCCAAAACATTAGCTCAGTTTCTACTAGCTTCTAGAACTACAGGTGCACGTGACTATGATTACTCAAGGGTGGTAGTGAGGTGCACAGTGGCAGGAAATAGGAAACACAAACAAATTTCAACACAGGAAATTGCCATTTGATTAATAAAATAAACCAAATTTATGACAAAGGGGGTCAGACACTGGCATCACCACAGCCACAGACTCTAGTACTTCCATCCTTGGAGATGCTCAAAACCCTCCTGGACAAGGTCTGAGCAACCTTATCCAAATGGACCTACTTTGATCGTAAGGACAGGACTCGATGACATCCAAGGTCTTTTCCGAGCTAAAATAGTGGATGAAAGCATACTTTTCTCTTAAAAGCTGCTCTCCCTACTGGAGATTTGCTTTTTCATTTACACAAATCTCCCATATATTTATAGCGGTTCTAAAACAAAAATCAGACTTCTCCTTTGGGAGCAGTCATGACAAGATCATTGATATAAATGCTGTAGTATTACACACTTGTCACAATAAGACCTGTTTATTTTATGGTCATTCTGTCACCAGAATCAGCTAAGACACAGTAGCTAAAACAAAAGCAGAAGATTATTTTACAAAATAGTAAGCAGCACCGATCCTTACAGCCCATTATCACTCCTTAAGCCTGCATCACCCACATGTTGCAGGTGTTCCAGAGAGAAGGGACAGGTCAGAAAACAAAGAAAATGCCAGATCAAAACAGCTCAAGTCACTCTATAAAAAGTATTGCACGAATCGGGTGTGCATGAACATTAGACCTTCCAGCTCACACTAACACCACAGAGGACAAAGCCATGAGTATCTCTGTCCACATGCTTAAGGGGTGACCTTAATGAAGATGAAAGTAAAAACATCCTGTGTGTACCTGTGAATACTAACCCTCCTGCAGCTGCCTATGACACTGAAATAACTGTTTTCCTCCAAAAACAAGGCTGTTCGGTTTTGGTTGGTTTTGGGTTTTTTTTTTTAAGACACCATAAGGCCTCCTGAACCACTTTCTTTCCCACTCCTTAAATAAGAACTGTGCTATATTTAAGATGCATTGAGATGGGAGGCACATCTAAAAATAAGTTTGCTGGCGCCCTGCGGCCGCTGCCTCTACGCCCGCCCGTCACTGACAAGACATCCGGCTCCTGCTCCGGTCCCGGTATCGGTCCCGGTCCCGGTCCCGGTCCCGGTCCCGGTCCCGGTCCCGGTCCCGGTCCCGGTCCCGGTCTCGGTCTCGGTCCCGGTCTCGGTCTCACTCCCCGCCGAGGGGCCGGAGCAGACGGCGGGAAGTGGGGCCGGGACGGCAGGTGTGGCGGCGGCTTTGTCTCCGATTGGGCGTTGAGCGAAGGCAGCGGCAGGGCGGGCGACCGCCGGCTGGCGACCGGGTTCTGTAAAGGAGGCAAAGGGGCGCAGGCGGGCGGCTAAGCGAAAGGAGAAGCCCCCACCTCACCGGCATCCCCAAAACTTTCTTCCGGGCCGCGATGGAAAAGACGCCGCCACAAGCTCCCGAAGCGGAG
>VWZE01003466.1:298982-309724 GCA_013396675.1 Eubucco bourcierii
CGCCAGGCGAGCGCAGCCACGGGCGCCTCCTTCCTTCCCTCCCTCCCTCCCTCCCTCCCTGCTGTCAACTTGAGCCCAGCCTCCCTCCGCCCGACCCCTCCCTCGCGATCCGGAGCCGCCGCCGCAACAGGCCAGGCCCGCCCTCGTAAATGCCTGGCACCGCCCCGCTCTCACCTGGGTCCTGCTGCCGCCGTCGGGGTAGCGAAGAAGTGGGATAGCGAAAGCGGTTCCGGGCAATCCCAGGCAGCGGCGAAACCGCGCCGTGCCGCACGAAGGTCCCTGCGTGAGCCAGGGTGGGCGGCTCCTCTCCGCCGGGACGCCCCGAGAGTCGACGGGGGCGGTGGGCTGGGCCGCGCCGTGCCGGGCGTGAGGCAGGCGTGGGGGGAGCGGCTGCTTTGTGCTCCCAAGCGAAACACTGAGCGACCTTAGCGTCGGGGACTGACAGCGAGGCAGCCCCGAGAGAGCATTCTGGGACCATGGCGCTCTGTGGGGTGGCGATGGTAGGGGAATGAAACGCTGTAGGGTGGGCGCGCTGCTGACGAGGCAGGCCCCGGCTGTGGGGATGCGGCCAGAAAGGCTTCACCTTGCGACGCCAAGTGCTTGGAAACGGCCTGGTCGCTGTTACACGATCTTTCAACTTCGTTCTTCGGGGGCACAGACAGCGAGTTCCTGGGGTCAGATAACCTCGCCCAGGAGGGGAGGTGCTCGGTGTGAGAAACAAAAAATTGAAGAGTATCAATGGGTGTAAAGTAGAGATTTTCCTGGAAACGTGCAGTACTGGTAGTACCTGACAGGAAGGTTGTCTTAAACGGAAATTCTAGTTATCGTGCAGGTCGAAAATTAGTCAGAAGGGTTAAATGAAAGCAGAAAAAGGAGAAGATTCAGTGTTCTGCTCTGTGTTTGGGAAGGAGGTTCCGCTGCTGACAGGCATCCCGAAGAGACTGCAGTGCTAGCTGCGAGCAACAGGTAAAAGATGAGGCCTTAAATCTGCAGTGTCAGCTGACTGCGAAGGTGACAGCATATGTATGAAAGGGAGTCAACCAGGAAAGGCATGCATTAATGTGGCTTTAGATAGTTTTAAAAAAGAATAGGTGTGAGAAGGTTGTTCTTGTAAGGGTAAATGTGTTGGCTCGGGCAATTAAGTTTTTCCTCCTGTGTGTATGCTGGGCTGGCATCCATGTGCAGAGACACCAGTGAAGAGGTGTCATAAATCTTTTCAAATTAATAAGATACTCAAGTCATGCTGTCAATTTAGTGGCAATATTAATTTGTAGAAACACTAATTGGGGTGTCTTTGCTACTTCTCTGAATTCTCAGGAAATTAGAAGAGTATAGTGTCTCTGAGACTTGGATCCCAGTTCTTCACTTGACCTGGCAAAGGCTATAAAATTTGTTGGGGACATGAACTGACAGGCAAAAGGACAGAATAACAATCACATAAGCCCAAGATCTTTTAGGACTGATTGCAGGCTGCAACCAGACTATGTGTTAGTTTGTTGGCCATTTTACAGTTAGAAACCTCTGTGTCAACTACACTATCACGTGACATAAAGCATATATTAATGCAACTCTTACAATTAGTTTTGAAATTAAACCATTGCATTTCAAAAAGTAATTATGAATGGGAATTCTTTGTCCAACAGGGGTGTATCTAACAGTGTCCAGGCTGATGAAAAAAGTAGGTATTGTTTGTCTATGCATCATCCATACACCATCTGTGCTGCACATTATTGCCATGTAGCACAGACCCATTAGGAGAGACTGGGCTAATAGACCTCCGCCTGCCTTTTAGTACTGCTTGGGGTGCTGCAATGCAGACTTAGATACTTGTGTCAATAGCAGAATGTTCAGAGTGAGGAAATAGCAGTGTTTTCTATAGCATCAGCTAATTCAGTGCTTCAGCCATCCCTAAAATCTCATCTTTGTCATTTGGTGAAAGAACTGCATGATAAATACTTACACCAGCGAACCAGTATTCACTGTGGCTTTGTGTTTTCTGTTTCTTTTCCCCTGATTAACCAGCTTTGTGGTATTCTTCGCTGCATCCCCCTACTCAGCACCAGAGGTCAACTGTTTTGGTCTAGAGCCATCTTATCTCCTCAGACCTGTAAAGTGAGGATTATTTTATGAGAAGAACGAGCAGCTTCATTTTAGACTTTGACCTTTATAACAATTAATTAATGAAGATAAAATCTAATCAGCAGAAATGGAAGGATATTCTAAGGAGACACAGGTAAAGCATTCTCATTACCTCTAGCCCCTATCATACCTTTGCAATTTATGCCATCTTGTAGGTTCAGACTAAGCTCTTGGAAAGAATCTTGGAATTTTGTAGAGGTATAAGATTGTATGAGGACTCCAATTAAATCTCTATGCATACAACTTTCAAAAGCCACTGTGATCCAAGAATTTAAAGGTTATACACACAATATTAATCTCTGAGAGTGAGTAGAGTGGGCAAAAAGCTAAATCTCTACTGATTCCCTAGGGTTCAGTAACCAATGCAGCTGAACCACTACAGGACTGATTGTGATTGTGCATACATATTTCTACCCCTCAGAGAGGAAAAAAAAAACAAAAAAACAAGAAGGAGCAGAGGGGAAATTGTGACTTAGAAATGATTGTGTGAACCTCTTTGTCTCAAGGCAGCTAGATTTGTGATTACATTTAACTAGCAAAAGATTAGGCTAAATCTGTGCTAGTACTGTTTGTAGAAATCTAGTTTCCTGCAGAAGGCAACTGTATCCTGTCTATCTTTTGGGTGTGGAAGGAGGGAGTGGTACTAACATAATGCTTTGTTTATCTATTAATCTTTGAAATACTTGATTTTATTAAAAAGAGGCTGGCACCCATTATGTCCTATGTCCCATATTTGACCAGTACTGGAATTAAACACAAACAGGATTTGATTATGAGGTTGCAGTGTATTAGTGAGTGGAAAAGGGCAAGTATTAATTGTGTGTCACTTTAGTTCCTCTGCACTCCCAAGGTTTCACAAGAACAATTTAAAAGATTTCAGAAAGATGTAGTTGGATGCTCCATGAGTTTAGCTCTTTTCTTTTTTTGGTGTTATAATGAATTCATGTAGGGTTACAAAGATCTTATTTCAGATATTGTTATTTTCATTGTTTACTTAATTAAGAAATTTTATTTCTCTTATGCAAATGGGCATCAGCTAGGGTTGGGGGTTGAGGGGTTGCCATCCTGTCATAAAAGATGTAATTAAAGAATGAGAGGTGATTATTTTAGCACTTCACTAATCTATTCACAAATTTGTTAAGCTACTGATCAAAGCCTTGCTAAAACTGTTAGGAGGCGGGAGCAATCTAAACTGAAAGAGAAAAAGTGTGCTAACAGGAAGGTGATGTTGATGGAGTACTGTAGGGTGGTGTATGCACTTCATGAAAGAAAGTGATTAAGGGAAAAGACTTGAAGAGCATGAAGAGTCCTCTAGAAGTGAGGCACAGAAAGAAACTAATGGGAACAGCAGACTGGTTTGGAAAGAGACTGGAATGACAGGGAGTCTGAAGGTGAACAGGTGGACTGAGAAAGAGTACGGTGGAACAGTACTGTCTCCAGTGCTGGATCCTTCAATTGAGAAAGATGTTGAGATGCTTGAATGTGTCCAAAGAAGGGCAAGGCTGATGAAGGGGCTGGAGCACAAGCCCTACAAGGAGCAGCTGAGGGAACTCAGGTTGTTCAGCCTGGAGAAGAGGAGGCTCAGGGGAGACCTTATTTGTGTCTACAACTACCTGAAAGGAGGTTGTACCCAGGTGGGGGTTGGTCTCTTCTCCCAGACAACCAGTGACAGAACAAGGGGACACAGTCTCAAACTGCAACAGGGGAGGTTTAGTCTGGATGTTAGGAAGAAGTTCTTCACAGAAAGAATGATTGGCCATCGGAACGGGCTGGCCAAGTAGGTGGTGGAGTCACCATCCCTGGAAGTGTTTAAAAAGAGACTGGATGTGGCACTTGGTGCCATGATTTAGTTGATTAGGTAATGTTGGGCGATAGGTTGGACTCGATGATCTCAAAGGTCTTTTCCAATCCAGTTAATTCTGTGGTTCTGTGAAGGACATCATAAAGGAGACAAGCTGATGTGGAGGAAAATCTGTGGAGGAAAGGTTACTGCATGCAAGAGGAAGGGAATGAAGTATCTGAACTCTTTTGACCTTATTTTGTATTATTTACCTAATGACAGTAGCAGCTCTCCATAATAGTAAGTAATGCTACTTCAGTCCCTTGCAAGCAAATTAGAACACGAACACCTGTCTACTTACAAGGATACTGAAGGTTGAATTTCCAGTCTGAAATGATTACTCACATGGTGTGCCTGCTGGCTGAAGTCTGGGAGCAGGGCTGTTTTTTCATAAACTGACCTGCACAGTTTTAAAGATCATAGTTTCTTTGGAAGCTTTCCATAAAGCTCATTATATTTAAGAGTAGGATGCTGGGTTTAAAAAAAAAATTATCAGTGTTTTTTTACTTTAAAAATACCTAGTTTGATGACTGAACAGATACTCATAAGCCACAGATAACAGAAATTTTATAGCACAACTTTTAATGGGAAGGAATTTTGTACAAAAAGAATGTGATATGCTGTGGCAGTTCCTTTAGTTCCTTCATTTCTGAGTTTCCAAGGAAACAAGGAAACATGCTTACAAAGAATGTCCTACAAAATAATTCAGAATTGCTTCTGGTAATTTATCAGTTTGATAAAATTAATAACACATAATTTTCCTAGTTTGAGCATTTCAGTACACTATGGTGAGCTTGACAGTGACTTGGACAAAAGATGCCCACCAAAGCTACTCTTTCACTCCCTTTCCTTAAGTAGACAGGGAGAGGGAAAATACAATGAAAATTTTGTGGGTTGAGATAGGGACAGGGAGAGATCATTTATCAACCACTGTCATGAGTGAAACAGACTTGAGTCAGGGAAATTAATTTGATTTTTTTACCAATCAAATTGGAGTAGGATAATGAAAAATAAACCCTAATCTTAAAACACTCTCCCACTACCCCTCACTTCTTTTCAGACTCAACTTCACTTTTCATTTCTCTACCTCCTCCCTCCCAGTATTGAAGGGGGTTGGGGAACAGGGATTGGAGTCAGTTCATCACACGTATTCTCTCCTGCTTCTCAGAACATGCGCTTGTCTTCTACTCCAGTGTGGAGTCCCTCCTCCAGGACACAGTCCTCCATTAGCCTCTCCAACATGAGTCCTTCCCACAGTCTGCAGTTTGTTACAAACTGCTCCAGTGTGAATCTCCTCTGTGGAGTAGTGTCTTTTAGGAATAGACCACTCCAGCCAGAACACCTCACAGGGTCACACAACCTGACAGCAAACCTGCTCCAGTGTGAGCTCTCTCCACAGGTTCTGCGAAGAGCCTACTCCAGTGCAAACTTCCCACAGGATCATAGCCACATTTAGGCATCCACCTGTTATGGTGTCATGTCCTCCACTGACTGCAGTAAGTATCTGCTCCACCATTAACCTCTATGGGCTTCAGAGTGACAGCCTACGTCACCATGATCTTCACCACAGTCTACAGGGGAGTGTCTGCTCCGGTGCCTGGAGCAGTGTTTCCACCTTCTCCTTCACTGACATTAGCGTCTGCAGAGTTGTTTCTCTCACATATTCTCACTTCTCTCTTTGGTTGCAATTGCTGTCTCACAACAACTTTTCCCTCTTCTTGAATGCGCTGCCACCACCATTGATGGGTTTGGCCTTGGAGCTGGTTCACATTGGCTCTTGTGGAGTAGGGGAAGCTTCTAGTAGTTTCTTGTGCAAGCCACCCCTGTACCCTTTGTTACCAAAACCTTGCCCACAAACCCAGTGCATACATCTAAGAGCAGAATGTTAATGTCTTTTGGAAGAGAGAATAACCTTTCAACAGATGACAACTTTTCTGTATCTTCACATTTATTCTGTTTCACAGAATCACAGAAACATTCCATTTAGAAAAGACCCTCAGGATCACCAAGTCCAACCGATATCCCTACTCCATAAGGTTCACCCTAAACTATATTCCCAAGCATTACATTTAAACAACTTTTAAACACATGCAGGGTTGGTGACTCAACCACCTTCCTAGGCAGCCCTTTCCAGTGCCTGACCACTCTTGCTGGGAAAATTTTTTTTGTAATTCAAGTCTAAACCTACCCAGTCACAGCTTGAGGCCATTCCCCCTTTTTCTATCACTCCTTACCTGTGCGAAAAGACCAGCACCAACCTCTCCACAACATCCTTTCAGGTAGCTGTAGACAGTGATGAGGTCTCCCCTCAGCCTCCTCTTTTTCAGACTACTTATAGAATCATAGAATGGTAAGGTTGGAAGGGACTTCAAGGATCATTTAGTCCCACCCCCCTGCCATAGGCAGGGACACCTCCCACTAGTACAGGTCACTCAAGGCTTTGTCCAATCTGACCTTGAACACCTCCAGGGAGGGAGCAGCCACAACCTCCCTGGGCAACCTGTTCCAGTGTCTCACCATCCTCACTGTAAAGAACTTCCTCCTAACATCTAGTCTACATCTCCCCTCTACCGGTTTAAACACATTATCCCTTGTCCTGTCATTGCAAGACCTTGTAAATAGGCCCTCCCCAGCCTTCCTGTAGGCCCCCTTCAGATACTGGAAGGCTACTATCAGGTCTCCTGGAAGCCTTCTCTTCTCCAGGCTGCAGAGCCCCAACTCTCTCAGCCTGTCCTCATAGGAGAACTGCTCCAGCCCTCTGATCATCCTCATGGCCCTCCTCTGGACCCACTCTAACTCTTCCATGTCCTTCCTGTGCTGAGGGCTCCAGAACTGTACACAGTGGCCTACAGTAATGTGGGCATTGTTTGTGACAATAATGTAGTGGCCTACAATAATGAAGGGCAAGGGAAAACATCAGAAAATTTAAAAATTACAAACTTCAAATGATTTTATATGATGACAGGAAGAAAGCATTAGGCACCTTTCTGCTTGACTCTGCTCTTTGAAAGCATACAGATCCAAATGCTCTTCAGCTGTTGCATTTCACTTACACTTTGGCAACACTCAAAGGTCAACTCTTTTTGCTCAGTTGTGACAAGTTCTGTCAAATATGTGATTCTGCAAACACCTCTTCCTATGCTAACAAATGCTGCATTAGCAGAGAGATAAGAGGAAATTGTTACTGCTGAGAGCTGACACTTCTATTCTCTCCTGTCATTGAGACCAGTTTTTTAAATACTGTGTAAATATCTGAGATTACATCATTTTCTATAAGGCAGAGCCTGTCCATTTCTTTCAATTTAAGATGATCTAAGAAAATCCTATATGCTTCCACTAACAGCCAGAATCATGGGAATGCATAGAAATTGCATTCTTAAATACAGTCTCAGTTATTCCCGGTGACTAGAACAGATCTTACTTTTTTAAAAACTACATTTCCTTTGCAGACTCTATACCCCAAAAGTTTCTTACATTAACAATGAGATTTCAGGCAGGACTTTGACAACTACTAACTCACTGGATTTGTAAACTGACATCTGCCAGTTTCTGTTATTGGGCTAAGTGTGGACAGATTGAATGGGAGGTGATGGTGGAGCTGACTACAGCATCTGTCAGAAGTGAGGAGGAGGGGGTGTGTTTGATGACTTCAAAACACCACCTGCAAAGATGCCACATGGAGATTTATCTTTTTGGGAATAATGGAGGAAATGCATTTTTATAACAGCCTTTGTCAGTTAATGAAGGGAGGCACTGTCTTGAGTTACTTGTGTTCATCATCATGTGCCTGTGCACCCTTCAGATACCTCCCACAAACTCTGGTTGCTGTGCACTTGCATCTAATTTTACTGATTTTTCTGGCAGGGGAACAAAAAGGTAGAAATTGGTGGCTGAAGTCTAAGTAAATTAAACTGTAATTGTTTATCTCCTATGAAGGACTCAAGCATGCATTGCAGTTCTCTGTGGCTTTTTGCCTTTGTCATTTTTACCAGTGCAAAATAGGTGCAGAAAGGTGATGTTTTATGACACCGTGCAAGCAGCTTCTCTAGTACCATGATTTTATTCAGAGCAATTTTGAGTAGGGTCATAGCTGATTAGGAAATATGACTTAATGAAGTAATTATAGCTGTTGAACAGGAACTGCAATACTAGATCAAGCACTGAAATTGTATTCCACATGTTAGAACATTCCACAAAGCACAAGGAAGATAATGTTAAACACTAAATATGTACTACACCGCCTTCATCTGTATGCTGTTTCCCTGATCTGTACTGGTGAATGACTTTGCTGTGCCTTGAGCAAGACATATGGGAACCTAACTTTAGTCTCCTTGCTTGGATTCATGTGTAGCAGCATGACCAAGATAATGACAGAAATACAGCATGTTTTCACTTGTTAAGATTTTGGAGATAACAGGAATCCTAACTGAAACTAAGACTTCTCATGCTCACCTGCAGACTCTGTCAAGAGTGGTAATAAGCTTAGCATGTGTTAATACATGAGCACTTTGAAACTCCTAGAAACAGTCACTATCTCTGGCTGTTACTGTGTCTCCTATCAAATGTCATGGAAGAGTTGACTGGATATTACTACATAATCAGTCAAATAGCAGAGACCCTTCTCACATTCTGCAGCATATACTGCTTGGTTTTCATAGGTTTTGCACTTCTGGAATCTGAGTTTCTTCAAACTGCAAGGTGAGACCTCTTTTAATGAATTAGTGATTTTAGTAGAAAATGCAGGTCTGAGGTGACATGCTGAAGTGTGAAGTGTCCAAGAAGGTGTATGTGTGTGCTGCTCATATAAAACTAGTACCCTTTGCTGTCTGAAACATCATCACATTTCTAGAAACTCTAGAAAGAAAATAAATAGAATTAGACCCTGCCTTCATGTCTGTTCTTAGTATCCAGGTGACTTCACCAACTGTCCCTTTGCTGTTTTTCTGTTTATTATGAATGATGAAACTCTTTTGCCAACATACTAAATAATGAAGCAATAATCAGGAGAGGCTTTTCACCTCAGGGCAAAACAATTATCCCAATAAATCAGTTGAATTAACAGGTGAAAGTTAGAAAAGTAGCATAAAGCAGGCATTTAATTTTATACCTGAAGTCACCATATGGTGCACTGAGTTGTAATAATCTCATGCTCACTGTTGCTTATGCTCATTTCACATAAATATTTAGTGTGTCACCATCCTACACTGGAACTTCTTATTATTGAAGGCTCTATTTTCTTGAGCAATATGAATAAGAACAGTCTGGAGAAAAAGGGCTTGAGGGTGTCAGTTTTCGACAAACTCACCAGGAGCCAGCAATGATCACTGGCAGCCCAGAAGGCAGCTGTGTGCTGGGCTGCATCAAAAGCAGTGTGAGCAGCAGGACAGGGAGGGGATTCTGCCCCTCTGCTCTGGTAAGACCTCACCTGAAGTACTGCATCCAGTTCTGGTGCCCAAGAAGGACATGGAACTGCTGGAGTGGGTCCAGAGGAAGCATGAAGATAATCAGAGGGCTGAAGAGCCTATCCTGTGGCTGAGAGAGTAGGGGCTGTTCAGCCTGGAGAAGAGAAGGCTCCAGGGAGAGCTTAAAGCAGCCTTCCAGCACCTGAAAGGGGCTTATAGGAGAGCTGGCAAGGGACTTTTTATAAGGGCTTGTAGTGATGGGACAAGAGGGGATAGATTGAAGCTGGAAGAGGGCAGACTTAGACTGGAGAGTAGAAAGAAATTCTTGATAGTGAGTGTGGTGAGACACTGGAACAGGTTGTCCAGGGAGGTCATGAAGGTGTTCAAAGCCAGGTCTAGTGGAAGATGTCCCTGCCCATTGCAGGAGGTTTGGAACTAGATGATCTTCAAGGTTCCTTCCAATCAAACTGTTCTGTAAATCTATGAATCTATGGAATCTTTGTTGTAGAAGACAGGGTTTCTTGGGCCATTGACAGAAAATACAAACATAAAAACTCATGAATATGTTTAGTCAGATTAATAATGAGGGTTGTGTTAAAAAAAAAAAAACAACAAAAAAACCCCAAAACAACAAAGAGGTAGGGCAACTTTCTTTAAATATTTCATTTATGCAGTAAAATTTATACTTGGCATTGGTTGCCTTTTTCATTCCAAAGCCTCCTGAAAGAAGAATTTTAAGTTGTTCTTGATTTCACAGTAGACGCTCTGAGTCGGATTCACCTGCCTCAACATAGATGTGTGGTGGCCTTCAAGAAGTCCTGGGGCAGATAAGACATCTGGGTGAGGTTGGCAGATATTGGTGGCAGCCTGAGAAGACACCTGCTCTTTCAGAGACCATTTCTAGACTTCTCAAATGGCACTAGACACCTCTGTTTAGACAGCTGAATTTCCTCCTTTCTGGCAAGGACGTGCTTGGAAATATTCTCCTAGCACACATTTCCAGCCAACTCATTTTGAGTTTTAGTGGGAGCTTGCTCAGCAGCATATGGGGGTTCCATTGCTGTTCACTATCACCTATTTTTCAAGTTTTCAAGACTACTTGTCTAATGTCTGTCCGTGACTGAAAATTCAGAGTGATTTCATCGATTTCAGAAGCATCATTTCAGATAGCAATATGAGCAAATGCAGAATTAATACATGAATTTATACAGTACTTAAGGTACAGTAATGTTCCTCTGCAAACATCTAATTTAATCCCAAATTTGTACCCTCTGTCTTAGTGAGAAGGCCAAGTGCTTCTGCTATCATAAATAATTACAATTTTTGATCCATTGGTTTGCATTATGGTACTCTTTCAAGAA
>VWZE01003466.1:310016-328080 GCA_013396675.1 Eubucco bourcierii
AGGCTTCGAGGGGACCTGATAGTAGCCTTCCAGTATCTGAAGGGGGCCTACAGGAAGGCTGGGGAAGGATTATTTACAAGGTCCTGCAATGACAGGACAAGGGGCAATGGGTTTAAACTGGCAGAGGGGAGATTTAGACTAGATGTTAGGAGGAAGTTCTTTACAGTAAGGGTGGTGAGGCACTGGAACA
Organism: Eubucco bourcierii; assembly: GCA_013396675.1. Classification (NCBI taxonomy): domain Eukaryota; kingdom Metazoa; phylum Chordata; class Aves; order Piciformes; family Ramphastidae; genus Eubucco; species Eubucco bourcierii. The sequence goes on from VWZE01003466.1 coordinate 310,207, forward strand.
GGTTGCCCAGGGAGGTTGTGGCTGCTCCCTCCCTGGATGTGTTCAAGGCCAGATTGGATGAGGCCTTGAGTAACCTGTACTAGTGGGAGGTGTCCCTGCCTATGGCAGGGGGTTGGAACTAGATGATCCTTGAGGTCCCTTCCAACCTTACCATTCTATGATTCTATGATTCTATGATTCTATGAATTTATACAGTACTTAAGGTACAGTAATGTTCCTCTGCAAACATCTAATTTAATCCCAAATTTGTGCCCTCTGTCTTAGTGAGAAGGCCAAGTGCTTCTGCTATCATAAATAATTACAATTTTTGATCCATTGGTTTGCATTATGGTACTCTTTCAAGAACTGGCTGTTTCATACTTCTCCATATTCAGATTCGTTGCACAACATATTTATCACTGCATTATCCATATAATTTTTCAATTCTGGTAGAAATTTGGAACCAATTTTGGGGTATCCTGAGGTGCCTGGTAGCAGTAGAGCCATTATAGGTGTTTGTGAGTGCATCTAGTCCCTGTCTCAAAGACTTGATAAGCAGAATTCACTGAAGACTGACACCTGGTTTTACATTCAGGGTGAACTAATCTAATGGTTTGCTGCTGCCGAAAGGACAAATTATCTCCCTTGTCCCCCATATTTCTCTTTTCCAAGATCCTGGTTGCACATTTCTGTTGCTTAGCCTTATGCCAGCTCTTGTGCTGCATGCATTCTGTTCAAGCTCATTTAATTCATCAGCCTGATAGAAATCTGGTAGGTTAACAATTTGAATTTGCTCCCAAAAAGTTTGGACAAATGCTAGATCTAATATAAAGAGGAGTGGAGAGGTAATGAGAGCACGACATTCCACTTTGGTAAATCAGGATAAAGTCAGCTGCTTGTATAATCACAGCTGGTGCTATGTATCCTGAGAGCAAGGTTTGGATCTGGAAGATCCAAACATAAATATGCTCAATTTAGCCCTCTCAGGAAAGTCAAAGATGAGTCAATTCTAAAGAGATTTCAAGCAGTGGTGCCAAAAAGTCTAGATAGTTCAAGGATGAACTGTAGATAATTAAGTTTACCATTGTGAGCTGTTTTTTAAAATGCTGGAATACTAAGACTAAATGTCCTCTTGTGTTAGATTATAGATTGTTTACTAGGTACACCATAACTTTAAGCATATATAGAGTAAACATTTATGGAAGTGCTAATAATGTTTGGGTTGATTTTGTTGTGGGTTTTTTTTTTTCTTCCTATTTCTTCTTGACTTCTGCTTTTGGATACCATGAGCAATATTTCTTTGAGATATCAGCATGCTGGCTCACAAAATGTCCTGACCCAGTTTTGAGTCCACTCTTCTGAAAAACTACATCTGCCCACCCACAATGACTGAGGACATGGGTTTGGAAAAAAAGTTTCTTACAGTATCACAGTATCACCAGGGTTGGAATAGACCTCAAAGATCATCAAGTCCAACCCGTCACCACAGACCTCAAGACTAGACCATGGCACCAAGTGCCACGTCCAAACCCGCCTTGAACACCTCCAGGGACGGTGACTCCACCACCTCCCTGGGCAGCCCATTCCAGTAGCCAATGACTCTCAGTGAAGAACTTTCTCCTCACCTCCAGCCTAAACTTCCCCTGGCACAGCTTGAGACTGTGTCCTCTTGTTCTGGTGCTGGTTGCCTGAGAGAAGAAGGTAACCTCCCCCTGGCTACAACCACCCTTCAGGTAGTTGTAGACAGCAGTAAGGTCCCCCCTGAGCCTCCTCTTCCCCAGGCTAAACAATCCCAGCTCCCTTAGCCTCTCTTCATAGGCCTTGTGCTCGAGGCCTCTCACCAGCCTCGCTGCCCTTCTCTGGACACGCTCAAGATTAAATTGCCTTGATTAATGATTTCATAAATTAGAAGGAAATTAACTGGTTGCTTGTGACGACTTCACAAATAATTCCATGATTTCTCAAAAGTTTAATGTAGTCTAAGAAAAGACAAAGCTTCCATATGCTTACTAAATAAATACATAAACCTAATGTCATAAGATGCAGCTTTCTGAGCTGTTTTGAAAGGATGCCAGTAGGTTTTTAGAATCTCATCTTAAATCTTTTCATTTTTTATTTTAAGGCTTCTGAGCTGAACTGTGCATTCAGTCGTTTCTACTTCAGTAGAAACCCAGCTTGCCATTTGGAGGATTGTTAGCTGTCTCTTCATTAGAAAATGCTAATATTGATGAACAATACACATTTGCTATTAAACAGACATCGGAAATAAATCCTCATACCTTACAAAGGCTGTTTACTAATATAATCTGAAAATATTCATACTGAAAGGAAACCCTATGTATACATGGCTGCTTATTTAGTATTTGAATTTCAGTATGTTTACATGATGAAAGAAAATGTTCTTCAGTCTGTTTCCATGGATCTTGTGTGAATATTCAGTTTTATTTGTAATATACAGAGGAATACTTGAATTTAAAAAAAAAAAAAAAAAGCCAAGTGTTAAAAAAAGATCTTTAGTAGTAAATGTTTTCAGATCTACAGATTAAGAGCAGCACATAAGAGATTTTTTTTGTTCGTTTTAGTATTTGCACATGAAATGTATATTTTCCTTTTTTCTTCATTCTTTTTTAAGCTGTTTGTTAGCGTTGTTCTTGAGGGAAGGAGAGGCCTTTGTGTGTGGTTCTCCTTTCTCCCTTACTTGCAAACTGTAAAGGCAAATCATGGAACTTCTGTTAGCACAGCTTCAATGAATGTTACCCAGGTCTCCCCCTGTCATCTCATGACCTGTTTAAGCTGGTGTAAATATTGTTAGCCATGAAAAGTGGCACCACACTTTCTACCATCACCAGTTGCTGATACCTAACCTCTCTCCCTTTTAGCAGTGCAGGTTTTCTCTGCTTATTCAGTGAGCTGAACCAGGATACTGATATGGATGAGAGGCAGCCCTGCAAGAAAATCTGGCTTAGTACCAGACTGGAGTAAGAGCAAAAAGGAGAAACTACATTTCAGCCCAGAGAAATGGAGAGGTGCTACAGAAAAGCACCCTGGCCAAGGCTATTCATCCAGGACTTGTTTTTCTGATGATGCAGCCCATCTGCTGCACCTGTACATCAGTGGGATGATCTGACCCTGTGTATGAAGAAGGATCAGTAAAACCGATTCAACAAATCTGCTTGCTGATAGAGCTCCAGCACTTGCAGAGCTGGAGCTGAACTTCTCAGGCAGTGGATCTCAATTCTTTGCTCTCTTCTCTACACATCCAAAGCTGATGTACACAAATGTTACTAAAACCGATATCATTTTATACCCCCCAACAAGACTGCAAATGTCTCTGCAGGCAAGAAGCAATGGAGATTCATTCAGTGCATGATCTCAGTTCCTGTGTTTGGATATTCCTATTCTGGGATAACATTTTCTTGCAGTGAGTGAAGCTTATTTTAGAAACCAGAGGGCCGCTTCTACAGAGGTCATCAGGCCACTTCTACAGAGGTAATCAACAGAAGAACATTTTTTTGTTTGTCTGTTTTCTTATCCAAAGTGCACAACTGATTTAAGGAGGGAAAATGGTAGCAAAAAAACTACAGATAATTAAGTTAAAACACTTGTGCTTTGTGTCAAGAGCCACACTTTTGGGTCTGTATCCCTTTTGGACTTCTTAAAGACTCTTGCAAGTGAAGTGTCCTGGTCTCAGTTTTATCTGGGAAGCTATAGCTTACCAAGGGTCACTGAACATCCAAAAGTGAAACTAAGGGACTCCTCCTCTTTGAATAAGCATTCTGTAACAGAAAGAAGTGTCAGAAAATATTTGCATGATCTGGCAAAAAGCACTTACCCAGACATAATTCCCTCAGTAGCTGTTAGGGTGAAAAGACAGTTGGATTCTGAATGGTTATGTGTGGGTAATTTACAAGATTAATGGCATTCATGCTTTTTGCCATCACAACAGATGCTGGTAAGTGCAATGATCAGTAACTCTCTCACTGTATAGTGGTCCATCTCTTTATGCTATTTTTTTAATCACTGCCTGCATACAATTTCGTTTCATCTTCTCTCTTGATATTGTTCATAGTCCAAATCCTCCAAAGCTTTATGTTTAATACAGCCTGTGTTGAAAAGCAGGACAGATTGGGTAGCTGGATTTTCTCTGGCCATCTTAGTCCTGTGGGGAGAGGTTAGATGTAGCAAAACTACCTTGGATACTAGAGGCCCTTAGGGATGTCATGCTGTGGTCACAGCACTGCTACCCTTTAAATAAGTGCAGTCTGCACTCTCCTTGCTGTGTGACCAACTGCTACTGATTAATGCGAAGACATTAAAGCGTTACAGACTGTGTCTGCAGTCTTGTTATACTGCTTTGGCCACTTCCCTAAAGAATAAATTCCTTGCCTCTCCCCTTTGCTTGGTAGCCCTCAGACAACCCTTGGACATGCTCCCAAAGCATTCAGAAGTACCTGGCCCTAAAACTGTGACAAGTGGCATGACTCCTTGGTTATTTTATGCATCTGGTGTTGCAAAATGACAGATGGTACTTTGTCCAGTGCCTGGAGCTGCTTGAAGCACCTAGGTCTCCAGTGTCTCTTTTCTTAGTTTCATGAATGTGTCACATATGGACCACTGGAATCAATGTGATGCTGAGGGACTGCAGCAGGTGCACCCTGGTGGCATCCTAGAATGTGATGAGGGAAGTGTGAATTAGGGACAAGGTCAATGGGGACTTGTTATGGATGCCACAAAACCTGGCAGTACGTTTTTTAGTGCCAGAGGACCTCTCAAGGGGTATGTGGTAAATTTGATTAGGGCAGTCAACATGAAGATCCTTAAAACAGCCTTAGAGGTGTGATCTCTAAGAATGTGTAAGAAACATTAGTTAAGTGGAAAGTAAATCCAAGGACTGTTATTTTTACTAATGGCATCATGAAGGCAAAACAGTATCTCTAGTAAAAGTCTTTCTTCAGATATTTTTTTCCCTTGCAGTGAAAGTCTCTCACATCACAGAGGTGATTAAAGAGCTAAAGAGCTGCCATGAACATCTTGTTAATTCCTTTGTACTGTGCTGCTTGGTGAACCTTTACAAATGAGATTATTTACTCTCCAATTCCTCCATTGTGATTCTCTTGCCCCTTTCTATATGTGGTAGCAAAAGCAAGACAAAAGTAACTAAAATGCCAGCTTCTGAAAAGCAGCATTTCATTTAGTTACACAATATTATTATCGGTGAACATGAAACAGCTGAAAAATAATATCAGAATAAAACGAGCGTGGAGAAAAGACAGAAATTATCAGGGAGCATTAAAAATGAAAAAGAAGACAAAAAGAAGGATAAAACCCCTTGAAACAGGAGAGCATGTAGCTTCTTTGCATTAAAACATTTAGCTTGCTTTCTGGCTTGGCTTGTGAAAAAAAAAAAAAAAAAGAAATATAGCATCACTATAAGCCTTAAAATTGTACCATGGTCCAGAAGCTACAGGACTGGTGGCAATCCATGAAATTCTGTTCTCAGGTGCAAGCAGAAGTCCCAGAATTTTTAGGGGCCTTACTAGCCTTTTCAAGGAAGGAGGGATGTCATGTGGGAGATAGTTGTGCTACTTGCAATTTAAATTAGAGCAAAATTGTAAACAAAGACATTAGATTAACAATCAAATTTCAACTAGTCTGCACAATCAGCATTGCAGCATTTTACCTTACATGAGATGGGTATCTCCCTGCTTTGTTTTTCTTACATTTATAGACTGCAGAACAGATAGCATCAAAGTAATACTTATGCCAATGAACACATCATCTTGTTTGACCTTTCAGAAACTATTGATATTGCTGATTTCTAAACAGTAGAATAATAGGAGAAACCAACCCGAGCCATGAATGTGTTTTGGTGCAGGCTTGGTTTTGTTTTGGGTTGGTTTTTGTTTGTTTGTTTGTTTGTTTAGTTTGGTTTGGGTTTTTTTAGCATTAAGAGCCTTTCTTTTGATACATAATTTATTTAAAGGATCTGTGTGCTTGAATGCAGAGATGTAGTTCAACATTCAGTCCTTCATCACCATCATCAATCATACTGAAGTACTTTTTATAGATTTATGCAGGCAGGAAAGAATCTAACTTTACTTTCTCTTCCATTATTCATGTGCTGTCCTGAGGGGACCTTTGTTGATACTACAGTGTGCCTTCTGAACAACACTTAGTAGGAAAACTAAGTGTTTCTATCCTGGACAAACAATGAATAATGCACAGTATTTTAGAACTGTCCTAAGGGCACATACTTGCAAAAACACTAAACACTGAAAATATTAAATCAAATGGGTTTCTGCAAGAGATTTAAAATTCCTGTTTTAAAATACACCGTCCTTCAAACATAGTTTAGTATCACTGCAACCATCTCTGTCTGATCCATTTTATCTTTTCTTTTGAGTTGGGAGATAACATAATAGATTGCCAGTTAGAAGATCTAGCTGAGTGTGAGTATTTCCTGTCAAAGTTTGTGAGCCCTTCGCTGATTAAAGGTACAGGGGAGTGTTCTCTGCTGCCATCAAGCTCATAATAACCTCATAACCTTCACTGCATTGCAGACAATTAAACTGCACTTGGAATTTTCACTCCTTGCCTTCACTTCCTACTCCTGTGTTTCATTTGTCATTGATAACATACTAGCTCTGAGGGACAAGAAATTATTTTATTCATCACTGTGTTCTCTCTAAAAGTTATGTTGTAAAGCCAACTGATAGGCTTTTGGTAAACATATCATAGTAACAATAGAATAGAAATGGTTTTTAGTTCTTCATGATCAGTGATTAGATGAGCAATATTTTTTCAGGGACATCTCTTTGTTCTGTTATTTCTCTTTAAAAAAATGGATTAAATGTAAGCAAATAGTCACTTCTCTCTTTGTCGGCAATTGCCATCTCACAATGTTTTCCCTTAAATGTTATTCCAGAGATGCTACAACCATCACCAATGGACTTGTCCTTGACCAGCAACAGGTTTATATTGGAGTTCACTGGCATTGGCTCTGTTTCATATAGGGGAAGCTTCTAGCAGCTTGTACCCACTTCTGTAGCACCTGTGCTACCAAAATCTTGACATGCAAACTCAGAACAGTCCTATATTCAGAGAGGTCAAGGAATAGGATCCAGGGACTCACAGGTCATTCAGCTCCATCCTGATCCTTGGAAATATGATGGAGCAAACAATCCCATAAATCATTTCCAAACAGATACGAAAGCAAACAGATGACCAGGAGCAGTCAGCATGTTTGTATGAAACAAAAAACATATTTGACCAACTTGATAGGCTTCTACAATGAGATGGTGGATGCCTTGGTGGATGACAGGAGAGGAGCAAATGCTGTTTACCTCAACTTTACTAGGTTTTGGACACTGTTTGTCATAACATCTCATAGACAGACTAATGAAATACAAACTAGATAAACGGACAATGAAACTGTCCCAGAAAACTGGGCAGCCAGAATGAGAAGCACGTAGTCCATTTGAAGGGCAGTCACTAGTAAAATACTCCATGGGTCAATACTCTAGCCAACACTGTTTAATATCTTCATTAATGACCTGGACAATAGGACAGAGTTTGCAGACAATACAAAACAGGGAGGAGAGGTTGATGTAACAGCTGGTCGAGCAGCTATTCAGAGGGACCTCAACAGGCTGGCTAGTCTGACAGGGATTTCACAAGGTTTAGCAATGGGAAAAACCAATACTTGCCCTTGAAGAGAAATAATTCCATCCATAAGGACACACTGGGAACACACCAACTGGAAGACAGTTCTGAAGGACTGGTGGAAAACAAGCAGATCATGAGCTAGCAGTGTTGCCTTTGCAGCAAGAAAGCCCAGTACTTCCTAGGCTGCATTAGGAAGAGTTTTTCAACAGGTCAGTGAAGGTGATCATTCCTTTCTACTCAGCTTTGGTGAGGTATCTGGAGGGCTGGGCTCCCCAGCAGAGGAGGGACATGTACCTACTGAACTGTGACTAAGACAGGTGTCTATGAAGGTTATTCAGGGACTGCAGCATGTGTCATACAAGGAGAGGCTGAAAGAACTGGGACTGTTCAGCCTGGAGAACCGAAGGCTTATGGAGGATCTTACAAGCACGTGTAAATGTTTCCTGGGACAGAGTAAAGAAGACAGGGTCAGACTTTTCTATGTGGTGCCTGATGACAGGACAGAAGACTAAGGGCACAAAGGGAGTTAGGGCTGGATGGGACCTCAAAAGCTCATCCAGTCCAGCCCCACTGCCAGAGTACCAGATCACACAGGAACACGTCCAGCCGAGTCTTGAATGTCTCCAGAGAGGGAGACTGGAGGCGAGCAAACATCACTCCAATCTTTAAAAAAGGTAAGAAGGAGGATCCAGGTAACTATAATAGCCTGGATGTATCCAAAGTCCTGCTGTGTCTGAGAAAAGGCACTTCCTATAGCACCTACAACAGCCAGAACCTACTTCATCTTTGCAACTATGAGCAGAGAAACCACTGATGTGAACCACCAAGCTACTACAGCTCCTCTAACCCGGGGCTCCTGTCTTGCCATTACCAGGCACATGCTGAGCCCAGGAGGCTCCAGGGGCTGTTCAGGCCAAGCACTACATGCTTGTAATGGTTTGGGAGTTCCCTGCCACCACCCACTTTGTAAAATCACCCAGACTAGACTCAGCTGGCTGGAAGGTAAGGAATGAAGCTATATTTACAGTTTAGCACAATATGTGAGCAGACATATACACAATGTTAATGAATATTTACAGAAATATACAAGTTAAAGGTAATACAGAAACACAACACCCCTCCCAGAAATCAGAGTCCCCAGGAAGGGCTCCCAACCGCCCTTCCACCTTCTTCCCACTCCTCTACCTAACTCCACAGTTTGCCTTATGCACAAGATGAATTTGGAGGATCGGCCAGGGAGGTTAGAAGTAGAGTGGTTAGCTTACTCAGCAGAGAGGCCAAGACCAAAAACAGCTAAAGAGCCCGAGACTCTCCGAGAGACCAAGAGACTGTTTTATCTATGTTTGTGTTCTTCTTCTTATACATCTCAGCAAGCCTATGAGTGAAGTAGACATCACCATTGTTTTCTTTTTCACAACCTATAATCTTTTTCATAAAAATATTCCAATTAGCCTGAAACCAGCACAAGGCTCTATCAAATTAAGGCACACAATGGGTTGGTCAGTACTGGAAAGCAGTTTTACTGGCCGCTAGCTGAGAGCATCTTCTGATATCTTAATGGAAATACAGATTTGTTATGACAAAACTGCATGCTGAAGTGTATGTTCTGTGACTACTTGGGTAAAACCTCGCAGTTGGTCTCACTGCCACAGTACAGTGACCTTACTATTGGACTTGACTTCCTGCCTTCATGGTGGTTCAAACATATCTGTAGTATTTCAGAGACTGGGTGGGCCAGAAGCACATACTCAGTCTAGTCATCTCAGCTGAGAAACATTAACTCTTTAGGCTCCTCCTTATTTTCTTGATGTTTCCATATGCATGGGGAGTTTCTTCCCTTTATGGACCCTTCGCATTACTCCAAACTCCTTTTGTGTGATGACACTTTAGGAAGTGGAGCTTCTAAAACATTTCCTGGAGCTTTCTTTAAGTGTTTAGAAAAGTTAAAAAGTTTGCCTTAAAGTTTTACTTTACTCTTTTTCTGAGAGTTTGATTCTTCTATTTATAAGAGCTAGGCAGCTCATATGCAATAAAATCAAAATATAGCTATTTATATATTAGGTGGCTTATATAAGATGGTTATGAAAACATAGCTAATAATGAGGACTTGTTCTTCCTTGCAAGTGCCTCAGTCCCATAAATGCTCCCCCAAGCACATGCTTACCCATGCTGCCTGAATGCCTATGCTTCATAAAACCTGATGCAACGAAAACTGAATTGACTGCTTTCAAGAGTTGTTCTGAGAGCTTCGTTATTTAATTGGTATTTTGGTCTGAGCTCTGTTGCTTACACAGGAAGTTTCACTTCACTTTCAGTACCTTAAAAATATTGTAATAACACTTCTTGGATCTTGCAGTCTTGAGTAGTGACTTTATGTGCACAAAGAGATATTCACCAGTCTGCAGAGCTCACGTATTACTTAAATCTTACAAGGTTAATGGAGATTTACATGTTGCATAGAGTGTTCTCGCCTTCTCCCACCAAGGACCTCCATCCCTGGAGGAAACACCTCTCCACAGGGACATTTATCTTGAAATTGCTAATGCAGACCAAATGAGACAAAGGTCACTTCTCTTCATCTGTGTGTTATATGAAGACTATAGCTAAAAAGTACAGATACACTATCTGGGGAAGAGGCATGAATGTTTTACATATTGCGTTTTATCCCCAGTGCGCAGTCTGTCTGCATTTGAATATGCAATAGAAATCTCCTATGAGGGATGCAAAAGTTGTGATTTTATTTTCCAGGAAAATGAATGCAGAGGTGATAATGGCAAAAAAGAACCTGCATGTGAACATCACAGAGATTAATGCAGCTGTAAGGCAGTTAGGTCTGATTTCTGTTATCTCACTGAGGAACAGCTGCTTGTAGACTGATGAATGAAAGTTAGTGCTATCCTTAGGAGTTATCTTTTTTGTTTGTTTGGGGTTTTGTTGTTAATTTTGTTTGGTTTTATTTTTTGTGTGTTTTTATTTGTTTTCCAAATCCAAGCATAAATTAAGAGCTGTGGGTAAAGGAATTGTCTGTTTGCGTGAGCTGAAGTTTCTCTGGCATTTTAGACAAATTCCTTCAGTGACCATCCAGTGACTGCTTCAGCTTCTCCTTAAAGAAACTGCTTGTGAATGTAAGGAGAGTGGGGATCATTGCACTGTGTATTGGCAGAACAAGTATCACTATCCCAGAAGGTAAGATGCTTCATGTGCTCTGTTGTAGGAGTGCTAAAGCAGCAGCTATATCTTTCTGTCATTTTTACTTTCTGTCCTTTATTTTACTTTCTGTCGTGTCACTTTATATCATTTTTATGTAGAACTCTACCATATTATTATTTTTACAAGAAAGGGCTTTGAATTCAGCACTGCTTTTTGTGGTTTTCATTGAGTTTTTGAACTTTTGTGGTTTTCTTAAGAAGGGTTAGAAACTCTTCACTTTTCATCAGAGAGTGTCTTTCTCTGTATCTACTGGAATTTAATTAAGGTGTTAAATACGAACTAAAATTTACCTCTCTTTAGTACAGTATTTAATATAAATTCAAATCCCATACTTCTTTTTACGTGCTGCTTTCATCGTTAGATTTCCAAATACCTTGCAAAAGACATTGTTACTATGTTTTTCACAGTGGGGAACTTGGAGTACAGAGAGGTGAAATGGTTTGCACAGAGGGCCACAAACTGGGTTGTGTAGAGCCTCACCATTGTGAAGCCCACGCCAGGCAGTTGTACATCTTTTGAACACCTCATGGTGTTTTTTTTAACAACTACATATAGTCGCTTTTCTCCTGACTATGCAAATGCAATTCAGTGCTCCCAATGAGACTAAATAGATTTTTTGAGAAAACCATTGACAATTTACTACATTTTAAAAATGCATTTCATACTATGAAGAATTATTTACCCAAATTTCTACAAACATGGAGTATAATTTTTTCTAGAATTATAATAGGGAAAGCAGGATGCATTTTGTGCTGGTTTGAGGCTAGTTAGAATATTTTAATAGAGAAAATTACACTATAGGCTGTGAAAGGAAAACATGGTGATGTCTATTACTCACAGGCTTGCTGAAAATTGTTTGGGAAAAATAGCCAAAGCATAGATAAGGCATTCTCTGTCTGTCTCTTTCTGGAGTTCCATATCTCCACATGATTTGTCTCTCCAAACCAAGAATGGTGTTGCATGCAGTAGCATGTGGAACTGGATAGGTTTCCAGCCATTCGGTGCTGGCCTCTACCATCGTTAGCACATACTGCTTGCCAGAACGAGAACGAGGCAAAGTGATGTAGTCACTTTTTGTACCATGGTATCTGTTAGCAACTATAGGGCTGTTTGCTCCTCAGGAATCCCTGAAAATCATTGCTTGCAGTTAGAGATATAATGTCTGGGTTATCACCTCCTGTGGTAGTTTGGTTTTCCTGATTTTCAAATTAGTTTTCTCATACATATTATTGTGGAATTTTATAGCTGTATCAGAGGAGAACCTCTTCACTGTATAGGTTGTTCTGGTTCTCACCTACATGCATGGATTGAGAATTGTATGTGTGTGCTATAAAGCTCGATTTCTGAACGTGGAAAAAGAGAAATATTGTGGGCAGTGCTTACTCATCAACAATACTCATTTCTCTGACAGAATTGGTTTGGTTTAAATAGGATCTTTAACAAAAGACATCACATACAGAGCATTACCTGGAATTCCCACCTGGAACAAGGAGAGGATTTTAATGGTAAAGATGGGAGTCCAGTCAATGGCATCAGTGAATACTAGAAAAAAAACCTGATTTGTGAGAGTAGCATCCTTTTCTATGTCGCTCCTTACCTCTTCTGTCTGAAGGGCAGTCTTTTAATGGAACAAAACATGCTGATGATGAAGGCTATCAGGTCCAAACATGGCCAAATAATATTCAAAATAAATTACATTGAAGTGCTTTTTCTTCTGGCTCTTTCTCCTGACCATTTCTCTGCTTTGTTCACTTCCAGTATTTCATTGTAATTTTCACATTAATGTATCTGTAGTACAGAGACAGTTCGTCAGCACTGTCTACTGTCACACAGCCTGCTCACACATCACATGTTCCCATCTGTTACACGTCGAGATGTGAACAAGTTGTAAGAAGTTACTATAGAAACACAGTTAATGCACAGTATGGGTGAGCTTGTGGTTCCATGAAGATGTGACTAGAAATGATGCAGTAAATTTGAAGCAGGACTGGAAAGAACGACATATTCCCCAGCTAAGTGACAAACCAAACCGAGACGTGTTCATTTCAGACTGGATTCCTCAGTTCTGTTGCAAATATCACTTCTTAATTACTGATGGAGGAGCATCTGCAGAGCAAGCTGTGGCACTCGGGTTTGAATTGTACTGTGCTGCCTTGCAGACCGAGGGTTTTAACAATTCATTAGATGGCAACTCCATGTGCTCCAGATGCCAGAGCAGAGATTCCCCTGCAGCTCATGGTACAAACAATGGTGAGGAAGGCCTTCCTGTGGACCCGTGGTTTGCTGTCAGGACTTGTAACCCCAGAGGGAACCCACACTGGTGCAGTTTGTTTCTAGAGGACTGCATTCCATGGGAGGAACTCATGCTGGAACTGTTAATGGAGAACTGTCTCTCATGAGAGGGATACCATGCTGGAGCAGGGAGAAAGTGTGAAGATCCTTCTGAGGAGAAAGGAGAGGGAGAGACAACCACTATTCCCTGTCCCCTGTGCTACTGAGGGGGAAGAGGTAGAGAAATCAGCAATGAAGCTGAGCGTGAGAAGAAGAGAGGTGGAGGGAAGGTGTTTTCAGATTTGTTTTTTATTTCTCATTTTACCCTACTCTGATCTCTAATTACCAATAAATTAAGTTACATTTCCTGAGTCAAGTCTGTTTTGTCTGTGACAGCAATTGCTGAGTGATCTTCCTGTCCTTGTTTTGACTCACAACCCTTTTGGTATATTTTCTTTCTCCTGTCCAGCCGAGGGTGGGGGAGTGACAGAGCAGCTTTGCAGGGCACATTTCATATAGAAGGATTCAAGCCACCACAACCTGAAAACAGGCTCTTCCTCACAAATATGGATCAAAACCAAGTAGAAGGATTGGGAAGTGTGACATAGTAATTTTACTGATGGAAAAATCACTACATGAATCTGGTTTGATGCCTGTATTGCCCTTTTTGCTTTCTACTCACTGTAATTCTAAACAACTAGTTTTGTCTTTTGATATGTGGCTTTTTCATCTTTTTTATATCAAGAAATAAAGTAAGGACTAACCACTAAATGTGTATGTACTAGCAAAATAACTCTGCTGGTTCTGCAAATGCAGGCCAGGGAGAAGATTGTTTGGTAGTAGTTTGTCTAATTCTCAGTCTTTGCCATGAGTGAGCACTCTGTGGCTGACCATTTCGTATTTGTTACAGGCTGAATTTTCTGGTGTTTAGTTGTGGTTTTTGTTTGTTAATTTTCCCTGTTAATTTCCAGTTAATTTTATAGATAGATGTTTGATCATTACTCCCTGATAGTATAATGCACATAAAGCTACACTTTTAAAGTTCCATCACATATAATTTGCATTATATTTTTTTGCAGTCCAGACTACACTGAGTAGGAGTTGAAGCTTTATGATTTTACTGATCTATAAAAATGAAAATGCTTCAAATCATTGAAATGTGTACACAGTCTGAGTAATTGTATTGCTTCGTGGATTCTAGAATTATTATTTCCTTCTACATCTCCTTCTTTATTAGTTACATGTTTTCTTAAAAATACAATACGAAACTGATGTGACTCAGACAAAAAAGAACAAAAAAACACACAAACAAAAAAAACCTTAAACCCCAACCAATAACAAAAAAAACTATTTTGTCCTGAGCTGCATCAAAAGAAGCATAGCCAGCAGGCCAAGGGAAGTGATTCTCCTTCTCCACTGCACTCTGGGCTTTCACCAGTACTTCAGAGTACTGTGTCTGGCTTTGGAGCCCACAGCACAGGAAAGACATGGACTTTATGGAGCGGGTCCGAAGGTGGGCCTTGAAGATGATTAGGGGGCTGAAGCACCTCTCCTGTGAAGAAAGGTTGAGGGAGTTGGGATTATTCAGCTTGGAGAAGAGAAAACTCCAGGGACATCTTATTGCAGTATTTCAGTACTTAAAAGAAGCTTATAAGAAAGATGGGTACAGACATTTTAGCAGGATTTGTTGCAACAGGAGAAAGGATAATAATTTTAACTGAAGAGAAGGTAGATTTTGACTAGATATAAGGATTCCACAGCATACTTGCAGCTAAACTGAGGCAGTGTGGTCTGGATGATCAGGTAGTGAGGTGGACTGTGAAGTGGTTGAAAGAAAGAAATCAGAGAGTTGTGGTCAATGGGATGGAGTCTAATTGGAGTCCTGTAACTAGTGGAGTCCCTCAGGGGTCAGTACTGGAACCAGTTCTGTTCGATATATTCATCAATGACCTGGATGAGGGCACAGAGTGCACTGTCAACAAGTTTGCTGATAATACAAAGCTGGGTGGAGTGGCTGCCACACCGGAGGGTTGTGTTGCCATTCAGTGAGACTTAGGCAGGAGAGTTGGCCAGGGAGAAATTCAGTGAAGTTCAACAAGGGCAAGTGTAGAGTCTTGCACCTGGCAAAGAACAACCCCATGGATCAGTACAGGTTGGGGACTGACCTGTTGGAAGGCAGTGAAGGGGAAAAGGATCTGGGGGTCCTGGTGGATGGAAGGTTGACCTTGAGCCAGCAGTGTGCTCTCATGGCCAAGAAGGCCAAAGCCGTTCTGGGGCGTATTAGAAGGGCTGTGGCTATTAGGTCAAAAGCAGTTCTCCTTCCCCTCTACTCTCCCTTGGTGAGGCCTCATCTGGAATATTGTGTTCAGTTCTTAGCCCCTTAGTTCAAGAAGGACATGAAACTGCACAGAGCCACAAAAATGATTGAGGGAGTGGAACATATCCCTTATGAGGGAGCTGGGTCCCCTTAGTTTGGAGAGGAGGAGACTGAGGGGTGACCTCATTAATATTTGTAAATATGTAAATGCTGAGTGCCAAGAGGATGGAGGCAGGCTCTTCTTGGTGATTCTTGAAATTGTCTGTTCTTTTATTTGGCATACACGTGGGGCAGGTGCCTGATAGGTTGAAACATTTGTCCACATACATTTAGAAACTCAGTCATTCCAGGTCCAGGTATGTGTAAAAGATATAAATATTACAATCTGTAAACAAACTATATAAAGTAGGCTTTTCTGTAGTTATTAAATTTCACAAACAAGCATTTTCTGTAATCATGGATCTTAAAGGAACTGTGTTATGGAAAGATCCTGGCTATACTTGGTAGGAATGATCCTACAACTGTTAATCACATTGAGCTTTTTCCTGAAGGCTTGTATTGTAAGGATGTGCATGTAGCTGGAACTCCCTTTGTAGTTAGGCCATTTGACAACAAATGCAATATCCATTAAGGGAAGCACAAGAAATGGTTGCACGGGTTTGCTTTTTTTTTCTTTCACTGGGTGCTAACCTCAGCTACTTTCAGCAGTGTGATTCAAAATCTGATTATTGTAAACCTTGGCCAGAGGGCCTTCTGACTAACAAAGGAGTAACAGAATTGAAAGCACTAATAAGCCCAGAACAGGCAGAGATAAAAGACAGCTTTTGGTTTGAGAATCAGAAGATCAGAGGAATAAGACAAGAAGACAAAATGTATAATTCTCTCAACTTTTCCTTAGGGAAGTGAGAATTCCCCTCAATTATTCAAGGTAAGACTGACCTGCAATCTTTTGATATTAAGTGCAAAGTACTGGGAGGTAGCTCTGGGTCAGCTAAGAAAGACAGTGATGCTGAAGATCTTTTGGGTTTAAATTACTGGAAGCAGCTGCTGTAGACATTACAGTCACACCTTCCTATGCAAGGACAGGCCAATATATAGACATTTTCTATCTATCTATCTATCTATCTGTCTATCTATCTATCTATCTATCTATCTATCTGTCTATCTATCTATCTATCTATCTATCTATCTATATCTATATATCTATATCTATATCTATATCTATATATATATGAGGCTGAGGGAAGCTGAATTTTCTGTCCTATTTCTGGAGCCTGCACAGAATATAGGTACTACATAGCCAGCAGCAGAAACTGCTTCAGGGAGTGATTCAGTAGGAGTGTGTGCAGCCAGAAGTACAAATGTGCGTCGTTCCAGGTGAGCACCTGGCCTTACTCCAATACCCACCTAGAGCACTAAAATTATAATTTATTTTATTTTATTTTATTTTATTTTATTTTAAATTTTGTAGATTCAGGCCTCCAGGTTGGGTTTCGTTTCACCTGATATCAGATCTCCTCACTGTAGATGAGTTTCCTTTATAGTCAATGGAGAGAGCATCTCCTGGAGCACGACTAGGTCAAATGACTCTTGTCCTGTGTGCTGGTTGGAGGATAACTGGAATATTTTAATGAGAAAAAAATAGATAATTGGTTGTGAAAAGAAAATAATGATGAAGTCTATATCCTCTGTGACAGGGTGCCATGGGAAAAAAACTCTTGAAGAAATGTGGGGCCAAGGAAAGCTGTTCAGTGTTCAGGGATCACCTCCTCCAGGCCCAGGAGCAATGCATCCCCAAAAAGAGGAAGGCAGGTAAGAATGCCAGGAGGCCTGCATGGATGAATAGAGAGCTCCTGGACTCAGATGCAAGAAGAAAGCCTGCAGAGTGGAAGCAAGGACAGATAACCTGGGATGAATACAAAGAACTTGTTTGTGCAACCAGAGACTAGGTTGGGAAAGCTAAAAGACAACTAGAATTAAATCTGGCTTGGGACATTAAGGGGAACAGGAAGAATTTCTTCAGGCATATTATTGAGAAAAGGAGATCTAGAGAGAATGTGGGACCCTTCCGAAAGGGAAATGGAGAGCTGGTGAAAAAAGATATGGATAAGGCTGAGGTGCTCAATGACTTTGCCTCAGTCTTCAATGGCAAGGGCTCCAACCAGGGATTGTCAGACCCCATCTGGAGTACTGTGTGCAGTTCTGGAGCCCTCAGCACAGGAAGGGGACATGGAAGTGTTGAAACAAGTCCAGAGGAGGGCCGCAAAGATGATCAGAGAACTCTGCTATAAAGACAGGCTGAGAGAGTTGGGGCTCTGCAGCCTGGAGAAGAGAAGGCTTCCAGGAGACCTTATAGTAGCCTTCCAGTATCTGAAAGGGGCCTACAGGAAGGCTGGACAGGGACTATTTACAAGGCCTTGCAATGACAGGAC
>VWZE01003466.1:328188-341677 GCA_013396675.1 Eubucco bourcierii
CAGTGAGGGTGGTGAGACACTGGCACAGGTTGCCCAGGGAGGTTGTGGCTGCTCCCTCCCTCCCTGGAGGTGTTCAAGGCCACGTTGGGTGAGGCCTTGAGTGACCTGTTCTAGTGAGAGGTGTCCCTGCCTATCTCACTTCTAATCCTGGCAACTAACAAGTAAGCTTTGCTGGCTTTTATTTTCGTTTGTCTGAGAGAGAGAGAGGGAGAAAGAGGGGGTAGCTTTGAGCCCCTTCTGGGCAGTTTCTTTGGTCAGGAGGGAGTTTGGATTTCTGTATTATTTCTAACTTGTATATTGTTGTAAATAGTTGTAAATATTATATAGATACTTGTATATTTTGCCATGCTGTAAATATAGCTTCATCTTACTTCCAGGCTGTCTGAGCTGGTCTAGTAAATTTCAAAGTAGTGAGGGGAGAAAGTTTCTAACCCATGTCAAATGACTTTTGTCCTGCAAGTTTTCTTGTTGTCTGCTGACTGTAAAAGGAACCTCACAGAGAAGAAAACTAAATAGACTAAATATATCAGAAAATTTAACTTTAGAAAATATTGCTTTGAATAACCAGACAACATAAAACATTCATGTTATATCTACATTGGTAAAAGGAGGAAGGCCATGATGTGGACATAAGCAGCTATCTTTACTACTTTGTCGTTTTGTCCACTGAGCTAGTTAGGGCATACAGTTATGTTTACTAACATAAATGGAACCTTGGGACCAAAAATGCCTACAAGGACCAGTGTTCTGTCACTGGTTGCCTGGGAGAAGAGACCAACCCCCACCTGACTGCAACCTCCTTTCAGGTAGTTGTAGACAGCAATGAGTTCTGCCCTGAGCTTCCTCATCTCCAGGCTAAACAACCCCAGATCCTTCAGCCTCTCCACACAGGGCTGTGCACCAGGCCCCTCACCAGCTTTGTTGCCCTTCTTTGGAGACATGTTCCAGTACCTCAACATCTCTCTTGAACTGAGTGGCCTAGAACTGGACACAGTACTCAAGGTGTGGCCTGACCAGTGCTGAGTACAGATTTGAAAATGTGTGTGTCGCTTCTATGCAGGCCTCACCACCAGCACAGTGTTATCAGTTTGGTTGTATAGAAGGTTCCCAGAGAGGTGGTAAATGTCTCATCTCTGGAAACATTCAAGATTAGGTTGGATGGGGCTCTGAGCAACCTGATCTAGGTAAAGATGCATGGGGGTTGGACTAGGTGACCTTTAAAGATCCTTTCCAACTCAAAGTATTCCAGGCCTCTCTGACTCTATCAGTAAAGAGTGCTCGTGTCCATTACCCGAAAAAATGAAATTCAAAGTTGTGAACTTCAGAACTTTGGTTGTAGAGCAGACATATCTTTGATACCTAATCAGGGATCAGGAATTTCTGTGTTTCCTAAGATTCCTGTAGATGTTCCTGCTTCAGCTAATCCTAACTGTATTATCTATTTCACATCTAGGAAAACACAGGTCTCTTTATAAATTTCAACTTTTATTTGAGGATATGGGTTGGCTCTTGTCCTGGCCCAAGCAAAGAGGCATTTTTCCCCCTGACATTTTTAACTTTAAAAACTCTCGGTTTTTTTGATTTCTTATTGTCTATCCCATGTAATGAAAGCCCTGTCATCCTGTCAGCAAGGCTTCTGGAAAAACAAATGATTACTGAAATCACTTTGTTCTGGTTAATGCTAACCCAGTTAGATTTTGGGAGAAGTGACATTATGTCTCTCTTACCTTCTTTGTTCCTGGACTGCGTGTTCCCAGTTGGGAACATAGATCAGAGAACCATTCTGACAGGCAGGCAGGTGGTACTATTACATTGGCAGTACTATATCTGTCACACTTAATGTGCTCTCAGACTGAAATAACTATACTTTCCCTCACTGGTCAAGGTTTATATAGCAGCACAGCATGTCTCCATTCATATTTCTGAACAATGTCCTGTCTTGTGACTGTGTTGTTCTAGAATATTGACACGTGCTGCATTTAATTCTGTGAATAATAATGAAACAAAGAGCTGTAATACAGCTTCAGAAAGAATCTGGAAGGAAGTTTATTCTGACACAGCTGCTGTCTGATTGACTCAGTTATCCATCAAAAACCATTTGAGGTGCTCTGGAGACACGTAGTTGAGATGGCTATGTTGAGCTGTCAAGACACAAGATTTAAAAGACACCTGTCGCCTTATAGATAAGCAGGCACCTGAGTCTTGGGCTGCATCAAGAGCAGTGTGGCCAGCAGGGCAAGGGAGGGGATTCTGCCCCTTTACTCTGCTCTTGTCAGACCCCACCTGGAGTACTGTGTGCAGTTCTGGAGCCCTCAGCACAGGAAGGACATGGAAGTGTTGGAGAGGGTCCAGAGGAGGGCCACAAAGATAATCAGAGGGCTGGAGCAGCTCTCCTATGAGGACAGACTGAGAGAGTTGGGGCTCTTCAGCCTGGAGAAGAGAAGGCTTTGAGAAGACCTGATAGTAGCCTTCCAGTATCTGAAGGGAGCCTACAGGAAGGTTGGGGAGGGACTATTTACAAGGTCTTGCAACAGGACAAGGGGCAATGGGTTTAAACTGGCAGAGGGGAGATGTAGACTGGATGTTAGGAGGAAGTTCTTTACAGTGAGGGTGGTGAGACACTGGCACAGGTTGCCCAGGGAGGTTGTGGCTGCTCCCTCCCTCCCCGGGGGGGGTTTAGGCCAGATTGGATGAGGGCTTGAGTAACCTGTACTAGTGGGAGGTGTCCCTGCCTATGGCAGGGGGTTGGAACTAGATGATCCTTGAGGTCCCTTCCAATCTTACAATTCTATGATTCTATGATCTACAAAATGGAACTGAGTATTATTGACTTCCTTACAGTCTGAAATGCTTACTGTCATTTATGTATATCCTTATCTGCACAGGTGCCATAGACTTATTTGTTGTGTAATTTGTTCCTAATGTAAGTATTTTGAATGCTCCTAGGCTTCTCACTTAGGGGGTAGCAGTGAAACTGAGCAAACCGTGTGGCTATCACTTGTGTATTTTTGCCTGCTAGCTTAGAGTGTTGAAATAGTAGTTCTTACAGAATAGTAATCAATACTTCACACCTTTTGTAACTGATGGATATTTCTCCTGGAAAGAAAAGCTATTGTTTAGTGGAGTATGATAGTAAAATTTCTCAAATACTTTCTTGCCCTGATTTTATCCATAAGTCACTTTGCAGCCAGTTGGTACAGGCACTGATGTTTGGCAATAGCTAAACATGGATTGCTTTAGCTCTGATTCATCATAACTAGTTCAACTGAAGTATCTAATTTGAGAACCTGGTTGCCTGAGGGTCTCTTTATAATTTCTGAACTTAATAATTGCAGAGAGTGAATCTAATTACATAGATGTGAGTCTTTCACATTTAGCATAGGTAGAGCATGGAAAAACAAAGAAAAAATGTACACTGTAAATTCAATGGTGGAGATAAGTGAATGAGTTTTCACCATGCCGGCAGATCAGTACCTTTAACAAATATGTCAATTGATACTTTCCACAGCCAGTAGCAGCCTGTTTCAATCACTCATGTCACTTCTAGTCACTAACAGCTCCTTCTTCAAGCTTTTCCTTCTCTTTTCTGCTCCTACACCTACTGCAGCTGGTTTATGTTTCTTCCTAAATACATCATTTCAGATAATGAGACAAGCAAAACGCAGATGCAGTGTGACTACCATAGATGCAGATGAGCCTAATGCATACATGCTGATCCCCAAGGGAAATGGCAGTCTCAGATCTTAAAGCAGGTGCCTAAGTTCCCCAGGGAGCAACTAGGAGAGGCAGGTTTGCCTCCAAAGCACAGAGATGCTACCCTAGCTACCTTTCTATAGCATATACAGGGAAAGCAGATACCCTCAGAGTGTGAGCCAAAGCAACTAGAAAATGTGGTATTGGCTCTTAAGGACTCAGGTGAAGTTGGCACTTGTATAGACAGAATGAAAGAAGCCCAACAATTACTGGAACAGAAGGAGACCTTGTTTTTTAGCCCATACAACTATGTGTGTTGTAAAACATGGAATGTCCTGGAATAAGTTTCCCCCCTCCCTGTGTTGCTGAACACTAACTGCAGCTCCCTCTTTCCAGGTATCTTTCTGTCCCTCTACCTGAGTTAAAGCCTCCTGCCTCACCTTTGGCAAGAAAGGTGCAGTACACTTGTAGATTACAGGTGTGTAATAACTCACTCTAAAAATATTTTAGAGAACTCACAGTACCCCATTTTTTTTAATGAGGAAAAGGTATTTGCAGGCAGCAAATAAATTTGTTTTCCATGAAGTAACCTGTAAAGCAAAATATATATTAGAATAAGTACTTAACGATTCAGTTTAAAATGGAGTGTTAATTTCATGTTTCAGTATGACTATTGGCTTTTTATTTTTCCAGTTGTGCTAGAAGTTATACAGGCCCTGTTTAATTTTTCCAAGCCATACTAATAGGTGTTCTTGTAGTGCAAAAGAAACCTACAGAAGACTGTACTCTGCTCTTGTCAGACCCCACCTGGAGTACTGTGTGCAGTTCTGGAGCCCTCAGCACAGGAAGGACATGGAAGTGTTGGAGCGGGTCCAGAGGAGGGCCACAAAGATGATCAGAGGGCTGGAGCAGCTCTCCTATGGGGACAGGCTGAGAGAGTTGGGGCTCTTCAGCCTGGAGAAGAGGAAGCTTCAAGGGGACCTGATAGTAGCCTTCCAGTATCTGAAGGGGCCTACAGGAAGGCTGGGGAAGGATTATTTACAAGGTCCTGGAACAACAGAACAAGGGGCAATGGGTTTAAACTGGCAGAGGGGAGATTTAGACTGGATGTTAGGAGGAAGTTCTTTACAGTAAGGGTGGTGAGGCACTGGAACAGGTTGCCCAGGGAGGTTGTGGCTCCTCCCTCCCTCTCTGGAGGTGTTCAAGGCCAGATTGGATGAGGCCTTGAGTAACCTGTACTAGTGGGAAGTGTCCCTGCCTATAGGAGGGGGTTGGAACTAGATGATCCTTGAGGTCCCTTCCAACCTTACCATTCTATGATTCTCTAAGACTAAGTAGTTAATTAAGTAAAACTTCTTTTGTCTTAATTAAAACCAAGAAAGCTATAAAGTAAAAGGGGAAGGTGGATTTTTTTTATATTAAAGACTGTGAGATTTGCTATCCAGACAGAAATTTTACATGTTCAAAGCTAACCTTTCTTGCTTTTGCTCTTACCTCAGTTGATAGCCCTGCTGCAGGAAATTCTTGTTCCCCACTGGTAATACACCACATGTATGACACCATGTGATGGTTTGGGAGTTACCTGCCCCCCCCCTTTGTAAAATGACCCAGACTGGAACTCAACCAACTGGAAGTTAAGTACTGAAGCTATATTTACAGCTTAGCACAGTGTACAAGCAGATATATACACAATAGACAGGAATATTTATAGAAATATACAAGTAAAAGGTAATACAGAAACACAACACTCCTCCCAGAAATCAGAGACCCCAGGAGGGGCTCCCAACCACCCGTCCACCTTCTCCCCACCCCTGTACCTTACTCCAAGGTTTGCCTTACATGCAAGGTGAATTAGGAGGGTCGGCCAGGGGGGTTAGAAGAAAAGTGGTTAGTGAAGATTAATCGGAAAAAGAGGAGTCAGAGCCAGAAGCTACTACACTGCCCCAGACCCTGTGCTGTGTCTCCAGAGAGAGACAGACAGAGAATGCCTTATCTATATTTTAGTTTCTTTTCCCAAAACATATCTCAGCAAGCGTATGAGTGAAGTAGACATCACCATGTTTTCCTTTCACAGCCTATAGTGTAATTTTCTCTATTAAAATATTCCGATTAGCCTCAAACCAGCACAGAGATATAGCTGAATTGAAATAATTAGGAATGTGAGTTACCAATATACTTCATACCAATATACTTTAACAGCAGCAAAGTGTTTTTCTCTGATTTCCTACAAAAGGAAAACTTGGTGTGAAGGACGAATGGATTCACCAAGGAAAAAAAAATTATCTGACGTTTAAGATGCTGGCATGCTGATATTATTTCTGCTTTGTGATCAGATGGCAAGCCCTAGGATGCAGTGGAGCACCCTAGTGCTCATGATCTGACGACAAGGCGGAAGTAATACAATGTGCCTCTTTCTTATTGTCTTTGCTGAAAGAAGCGCTCGTGACACTTGCCAAAAGGTGCCATGTGACTGCACATACAGTAACTCAATTAACTGTAAAGAATACCTCCTTGACAATGGCACGGCTGTCCCAGTGCGGCTTTGTATGTTGAGACAATTCTTGCGCTGAGGACTGGGAGCCACACATACTCAAAAGGGTTTTGTTGTCTTATTATTATGCTGCTTTTACTTACAATGCAATAAGCGCATCTGTCATATTATGGGTAAGATCCCGGTGTCTGCCTGTCTTGGAGCCAAGGGCTCTTCCTGGAATTACTTGGCAGAATTAACATTTGTGTCTTTCAAGTGCCCCAGTAAGAACTTGCGCTGGCACAAGTCCACAAAGTTGCAACAATCAAATAGTTTAACTTGTTAAAGTGTCACATAAAACAGTTTTGTGGTTGCCAGTGCTAACTGCAGGTTAATAAATCCTAGGTAACATCCAACACAGTCAGAGATGCAAACCTTTGCAACGGTTCGAATATAAAATAGAAATGCAGCAGAGTTCAAGACATATATTGAAGGTGAAATTCTCACCAAGAAAGGTATCCCTGCCATGGGTGGAGGAAAAGGAGCATAGCCTGTGAACTGTCTTAATTTCTGTCTTTTCCACTCATCTGCTGCTGGTGCTGGTGGTGTTGGTGGTGGCCACACTGCACCTCTGCTGCTGGCCTATGTTGCTCCCCAACTGCTGCTGGTACCAGTGCCCCCACACACAAAGAGATGATCCTCTTGTGAATTTTATACCCTAGCCTCAGCTGTCCCTGCCTTCTAGGTGAGTTGAGTTACATAGCCATATATGTTTAGGATGTACTCCATTTTGCTCATTAGCACACTAAGAGGTACAATATTAAAATTGCAGCTAATTAGGAAAAGCTCTTTGTTCAGACACCCTGGCCCTCACAATCTGTTTTGAAATTGGGTGTTTATGTTATTTTAGCCCCACTTCTTTAGTTTCAGCCAAAACAGGGCTGTATTATCTCCAGAAGACTCCCTGCTTCAGGTCTTTGGCAGACCAGCTTCATAGATCTTCATTTAGCAAACACCTGCTGATTGGAAATGACCTTAGTCCTGAAGAGTCCTAAATCATCTTGCTTTGCTGTCCTGCAGGAAGCCAGGCAGTTATCACAGAGTCACAGAATTAACCAGGTTGGAAAAGACCTTCAAGATCATTGAGTCCAACCTATCACCTAACCCTTCTAATTAACTAAACCATGGCACCAAGTGCCTCATCCACTCTCCTTTTCACTCTTTTTTAGAAGAACTTCTTCCTAACGTCTACCCTAAACCTGCTGTGGTGCAGCTTGAGACTGTCCTCTTGTTCTGCCACTGGTTGCCTGGGAGAAGAGACCAAGCCCCACCTGGCTACAAGGTCCTTTCAGGTAGTTGTAGAGAGCAATACGGTCTCCCCTGAGCCTTCTCTTCTCCAGGCTGGCCAACTCCAGCTCCCTCAGCTGCTCCTCACAGGGCTTATGCTCCAGCCTCCTCATTAGCCTTGCTTTCACACTGCATTGCATTCTAGGAAGGTGGCAATAGTTAAGGCCTTGATATGATTGTCTTTGAAATCCCTGTATGACAATAAGGAAAGTGGTTTTAGTCATGTGTTGTGCAATAGTTTTGCAGGAGGGAGTTTAAGCTCTGGGGCTAGCCTTGGATTTTTTATCTTCCTTTATTTATTTCTTACAAAATTAGCACAAATTTATTACCTAGTTTTGAATTTTAATGTAAATATCAAATAAAGGAAATTATATTCTTCTCTTTCTTCTAGTTTTGTCTCTGCTTAAGGTGCAGCTCACCAACCATTTCAGCAATAACAGGCTAATACATTGGCTTTTCTTTGTGTGTAATCTGTGTGCCAGAAATAGTAGAGACCACTAGGTGGAGATTTAACTGTGACATATATTTCTGTATTCAAACTTATGCTTAGGATAAACCTGCACTAACAATAACCAATCTGATCTGCATAGGAAAACTAAAGCGAAAGACAGAATTTTGCTGAACTCTTAAAAGTCATGAGAACAAGAAGCAGATTTACATTGACAGGGGATTATGTCATTTTTTAGGTAGTCATTTGAAACACTGTGAGGTTCAGCTTTGGCAAGGTTATAATTTCTTTAGAATGTCACATCTTTTTGAAGTGGCTTGGTTTAACAGAGTAAACAAATGGTGAAGTTCCATCTTCACGAAAAATACATATTCATTTATCAAATGAAACTTGGATAAATTACTTACGTCCAGTTAATAACAGGCATTTGAGTACAGATTCTCTTGGGAAGAGTCTCAAGTGAATAGTTTATTGTTGATCTTCGTAAATTAAAACATAGTTAGAAAACAAGATGGTTTATCATACTTCATAACACAATAAGTCAGTGTGAGAAATATATACAAACATAAACTTTTGAAAGAAGATTCCAAGATTAGATTTCATTAAATTGATTTGAAATTTAAAGTCAGTTTAGATTTTTACAGATACTAGACATGAAAAAAAAAAAAAAGTTGTCAGTAGCACAAATAATTGCTTTTAATAGCAGCCTAATTATTTATTTTAGTAATAGCAAATGATTCAGTGAGTAACTGAGAAATACACTAAACTGAAGAACTCAAAAAAACCCTGTGATGGTTTGGGAGTTACCCACCCCCCACACAAAGTGAAATTACCCAGACTAGACTCAGACAGCTGGAAGTGAAGGAGTGAAGCTGTATTTACAGCTTAGCACAATTCACAAGCACATATATACACAACATACACAAATATTTACAGTTATATACAAGTTAAAAGTAATACAGAAACACAAAATCCCTCCCAAAACAATCAGACTGCCAGAAGGCTCCCGACCCAAACCTTCTCCCCCCTTCCCCTTCTTTCCCTCCTTTCAGAAATAACCAGATCAATCCCTGTGTATCTCACATGATAAATCTNGGAAAAAGGGGTTAGGTTGGGTTAGAGTTAAGGCAGATGCCATCACACAGACCTCCAGAGAGAAGAAGTTGTGAGAACTGAGAAGTGTGTGAGAAGCGTTGTGAAGGTTTGGGAGTTCCCNAGACCCCAGGAGGGGCTCCCAACCACCCTTCCACCTTCTCCCCACCCCTGTACCTTACCCCAAAGTTTGCCTTACGTGCAAAGTAAATTAGGAGGATCGGCCAAGGGGGTTAGAAGAAAAGTGATTAGTGAGGATTAATCAGCAGAGGAGCCAGAGCCCAGAAGCTGCTAGATCCCACCAGCAGCTCCTGTTCCAGCAAGGGACAGAGAGGAACTGACTTATCTGTTGTTTTGGTTAGTGTTCCCAAACAATTCTCCAGCAAGCGTATGAGTGAAGTAGACATCATGATGTTTTCCTTTCACAGCCTATAGTGCAACTTTGTCTATTAAAATATTCCAATTAGCCTCAAACCAGCACAAGTGTCTTACCTATATTTTGACTAGTTGTGTTTCTCAGCAGAAGAATGAGTGATATAGGTTACTGTTGGTTTTCTTTTTGTTTTCTTTCTTCTCACAGCTAAGGATTTAATTTCTTTCAGTAAAATATTCCAATTAGCCTCAAACCAGCGCAAACCCCAAACAACAAAACCCAAACCCAACAAATGAACAAACAAACCCCCTGAAAACACCAAAGCCTGTTTATTAAATTATTTGCATTGTGTGTACAGTTACCGTTGGTTTTCCACATGTGCTACAACCTTCCTCAAACTCTTTACCATGAGAACTGGTAAGGATGGCATCCTGGCAGGGCAGAAATCCTGCCAGACTGGTTTTGGCCGTGTGCTTTCCTCTTCCCACGTGCTAGGATCCAGGAGTCAGTGTTGAGAGCAGACTAAACAACCGGGATTGACTTCAGCAAAGCTACCCTGAGGGCTAGCAGCTGGGTACCACATGCCAGGTGTCTTGTGCAGCCCCTCAACACCCATGTAGTCACATGAGGCACAAAACTTTGGATTCATTGGCCAACACAAGTGGTGCATGTGCCTGTTTCACAGTTTGATTTTCCAAAGGTGTATTGAACAGGGGAACAATCTGAAAACGCGCCTTTCCCACTGTGTCTCTGTTCACAGTGGCCATGTTTCTCCAGCTTGTAGCAGCAGCTTACAGCAACTCAGTTCTCCTCTCCTTTTCTCTGCCTAGAATACATTTTGTGTTTTTACTGTTGAGATCATAATTGCAGTTTAGGAAATAGGAAATTTACGTGGGAATCAATGCATCATGAGTACATCTGCAAGAGTTAATGCTAAGGCTCCACGTGCATAGTTAGTATTTTTCCTGTCTTTGCGTTCCTATTTTCCAAGTTCTGATTGTTAAAACTGTTTAATTCTGTGTTTATAAGTACCCTGTGTGCAGCTACTTACTGTCAACTGAGAATCCAAATGCATCTTACAGGATTTCCCCAAATTTTAAATATAAAGATATAATATTTGCTATTCATGTACAAAATTAATATCCATAATTAATATTTGATATTAATTTTGTAACAGGTGGAAAGACTCCATCCATTGCTTGAGTGCTCCTTCTGTGCAGCCTGGTCCAAAGGTTAATCTGATGCCAGCAGATGCCTGCCATGATCTTGGCTGAAACAGCTGAGTTGAACCACTAAAGACATAAAGTTCTTCATTTTCTCTGCCTTAAGCCAAGTGGCTAGCAGACCAAACTTTATTTTATACTAGCAAACCCATCTCTTTTACTTCCCTTGATTCTATTAAAACCAGCCCCTGGCTGTTCTAAGAAATCAATATGATAATTTTCAGGTGCTGGTTTACTTGATAAGAATGGTGGGAAATGCTTGTTGGATTCCATGTCCTTTACCTTATATATAGTCATCACAATGATGTCTGTATGGGAAATGGACCATGTATCTAAATACTGTTTCAGTTCTCTAAAAGGAGATGTTAGGTGTCTGCTGGTTGTATTCAAGGGTTACCAGTTTAGTGAGGTCCCAGTACACATTCGGAGAAAAGAGATAGTATTTCCTAAACAGTTTTACAACTTCAGGAACATGCTTTAATTCTAACAGAAGCATAATAAAGGTGCTTATGAGAAATCCAGATTCAAATCCAATGGTGATAAGCATGGGGAACTGACAAGCATGATTCCCTCATAGAGAAGGTGTTTGAGAGTTTAAAAGAAAGAAAAGAACTTGGAGAATACACAAAAAGGAAGAAATGGAAACTACTTGGATATTTAACAATACCAATAAGAAAATGTGTGAGGGTGATACTTAATCAAACCCTCCAGACTTTAGCTCAGTGTGTGAAATTATTTGATTATACGAAAGAAAAGAAAGAAAAGAAAGAAAGAAGAGTCTACTACATCACTAATCCTTGTACAGAAAGAATGAAAAGAATGGCTGAGATGAGCAAATCACAAATGCTCTTTTCCTCTGCAAATCCCAAATAAGTAGACCTAGATACTATCTCCAGAAATCTAAATGTAAACTATGCGATAAGGAATTGCAAACTCCAGCAGTCATTTTGGGATTTCTCTTTTTTTGCAGTCTGTCATTTGAAAACATAGCTTTAGTGCCTTGTTTCTTTCTGTTTCTGTTCAATACTATTAACACACACACACACACACACCACCAGTGATGAATGATGCTTTTACAGGCAGGCAGGAAATGGGCTCTCACAACCATTTCAATTTGTAGAGGGAGGAGTTCAAACTGATGATACAGTTGTGATTGAGATACCTGTATGAGTAACATGGAAAACAAAAGAGTAT
Organism: Eubucco bourcierii; assembly: GCA_013396675.1. Classification (NCBI taxonomy): domain Eukaryota; kingdom Metazoa; phylum Chordata; class Aves; order Piciformes; family Ramphastidae; genus Eubucco; species Eubucco bourcierii. The sequence continues at coordinate 340,029 of VWZE01003466.1, forward strand.
TATCTAAAAACTGGTAGATGACTTTTAAAGAGAGGAAACACAAAACTTTCAATCAGTTGATGAGAATGACCAAAAGAAACAACTATGACAAGCAATACTTGATTTTAAAATTCTGGGTGATAATCTTAAAGGTTTCTGTCTCATAAATGCTGAGTGTTACTGCAAGGGTAGTAGCATTTGACATAATGCTTTTAAACATCATATAGTTGGAATGATGATGGTAAAGCATTCAATAATATGCTTTTATGGATAGTTTTGCTCTGCACTGGGATGAGTGCATCTCACTACAATGGAATGGACAACTTCTGCTTAGGTCATATGTGTATGCTTTTCAGAACAAGACAGACATAGTAAAATTCTTTTGCATTTATATACACTAATCTATTAAAAACACCTGTAGCTTGTTATTCAAAGTTTATTAAGGAATTGGAAAGATTGACCTGATTTTCAAGGACACTGAGCTTGTATCAGCTTTTGGAAGTGCCACAAAGATGATCAGAGGGCTGGAGCACCTCTGCTATGAGGACAGGCTGCGAGGGTTGGAGCTCTTCAACCTGGAGAAGAGAAGGTTTCAAGGAGACCCTGTAAGTAGCCTTCCAGTATCTGAAGGGGGCCTACAGGAGGTCTGGGGAGGAATTGTTTACAAGTTCTTGTAATGACAGGATGAGGGGTAATGGGTTTAAACTGGCAGAGGGGAGATTTAGTCTGGATGTTAGGAGGAACTTCACAATGAGGGTGGTGAGACACTGGAACAGGTTGCCCAGGGAGGTTGTGGCTGCTCCCTCCCTGGAGGTGTTCAAGGCCAGGTTGGAGGAAGCCTTGAGCAACCTCTTCTAGTGGGAGATGTCCCTGCCTATGGCAGGGGGTTGGAACTGGATGATCTTTGAGTTCCCTTGCAACCTAAACCATTCTATGATTCTACGATTCTAAGTGGAAGGGGAGTGCCTAATAATGCTACAAATACTGAGATTTGAAAAATTTGGCCCATATGGTTTGTGAACATCAACTAATGAGGCAGCGCCAGATACACGCAGTTATTAATGGGTGGATGATAATACAAAAAGAAGCTCAGCAATTTGTCTTTGCCCCAGTGTGCAACTAGAACCACAGCAGGACCTGAAATTCATGAATACTCATATCTTTCTTGAGCTGTTCCAATATGTGGAATAGTGGTTGGATGAGACTTCAAAGGGCTGAAGCTCAGACATCATTTCCCATCTTGTGAAAGTTGGTTGCTTTGTGATGCCCAAGATGTGATCAATTATTTGAAAAGCCAAAATAGGGTAATAATGTACTCAGAATTTGTGAAGTTTGCATAGTCTATGGAATGCTTTCCTTGATATCATCCGAATGCAACTGTGTTGCAGAAAACCAGTAGGGTTCATTAACTTCTTAGAAATGCAAATGTTTTATAATCCCATCTTTATCCCTTTCTGGTGTTTTAAGCATGCTACTAAATTATTGCTTGGTGTAACACCAATGTAGTCAGATTCAATATTTTCCACCAGAACAGAACTTTGTAATTATTTCTTGGAGGCTATTCTGTATGTTTCTGTCTCCAGGGTGTGCCATGTCCCATATTTTTATTATGCTTTTGGAAGAGAAGATCCTAGGATATAATTTAAAAAAAAAAAAAAAAAAAAAAAAAA
>VWZE01003466.1:341695-390522 GCA_013396675.1 Eubucco bourcierii
AAAAAAGTAAAGGAGATTAAATAGAAAGCATTGGAGAGTGGGGGAACCAATACTGTTCCAAGCTATGCAATGTTAATGTTTAGTTTTATTAAATGTGAACCATCACTAGGCATCCTTCTTGGCATGCTCATGTTGGCATACATTACACCTGTTGATGTTATTTCATCCAAAACTCAGTAGCATGCATATTTTGTTTATATAAGATTGCTGACTCTTCCAGTGATGCTGTCCTTTCACATGACCATTGCTCTTGCAGGCAGTTAAGTGCTTTTGGATGAAAGGCAGTTTGAGCTATTGGATAAAAGGCATATACCCTCCAGTCCAGAAGGAAGAGCTAAACTCAAATACAGGGTACATAGGGGTTTTGTAAGGATTTAAGTCTGATATATTAATTCTTAGCCTTGAAGCTGTCCCTAATTTTTATGTTGTCATGGTTTTTTGAAGAGATGACAGAATGAGACTCTCAAATGAACTGGCAAGAAATGAAGAATTATATTTGAAAGGAAAGATACAGAAAAAAAGTACAGAGCATATACGAGATACATAGTGACTCCTTTGAAGATTTCATAGAATCATAGAACCTCAGAATGGTTCAGACTGGAAGCAACCTCAAGGATCATCTAGTTCCAACCCCCTGCCATAGGCAAGAACACTTCCCACTAGAACAGGTCACTCAAGGCTTCATCCAACCTGGCCTTGAACACCTCCAGGGAGGGAGCAGCCACAACCTCCCTGGGCAACCTGTGCCAGTGTCTCACACCCTCACTGTAAAGAACTTCCTCCTAACATCCAGTCTAAATCTCCCCTCTGCCAGTTTAAACCCATTGCTTCTTGTCCTGTCATTACAAGACCTTGTAAATAATCCCTCCCCAGCCTTCCTGTAGGCCCCCTTCAGATACTGGAAGGCTACTCTAAGGCCTCCTCGAAGCCTTCTCTTCTCCAGGCTGAAGAGCCCCAACTCTCTCAGCCTGTCCTCATAGGAGAGCTGCTCCAGGCCTCTGATCATCTTTGTGACCCTCCTCTGGACCCTCTCAAACACTTCAGTGTCCTTGTTTTCCCCAACCTCAAACTAATCTACAATCCCTGATGCTCCAATCCTCCCTACCCAGCACCTCTGCCACCCATAGGCCCACACAAAGCCTCTGGAGGCCCCAAACAGGCCATACTCCCTATATGTTTGCCCAGATAATTATCAGAGACAGCAGGCAGGACGTAGAGGAAAGGGGAACGATCTGGCCTTGCTACCATCTTATAAAGAGATAGCAGAATTATGGGATTGAATAACAGTTTCATATTTTCCTGTCTCTACTCCTTGAACCCTATACCTCCCAACCTATAACATATGTAGACCTCATACATGCTAACTTTGTATCTATGCCTTAATCCTAGAAGAATTTGTCTGAGGTATAAGGCTGATTGATTTTTCTTTCTTTCTTTCTTTGGTGGGTTTTGTTTGGTTTTGGATTTTGTTTTGTTTTGTTTTTTCTTATTAACAACAGCTATATTTGAAAGGGATGCAAGTCATTCTACCTGACAATGTAATGCATACAAATGTCTTCCTTCTTCATGACTCGTTGAAGGTCATAGTAGGTCCTACAAAAACTTGATAACTATATGTTGAAAGCTCTCTGAGTCAAATCCACATTAAAAAGCCATCTACTATATAAATAACAAGAAAGACACCACCTAGCTTGAAAACAAAATGAGAAGACTGCACAGAACTTGCCATGTGTACAGCTACTTGCATAATTTTGACCTTGGTTTCCATGGTAGTTTAACATCAAAAAAGGAAGAAAATAGATTGGGAAAACTGTATGCTTTATCTAACCTTTTAAAATGGTAAAATACAGTGTCCTGACAAAGTGGTAATGTTTCTTGTTAGACAGATTTGTTTTCTGCTCACTTACTTTTGTGCAGCAGGGAGCAAGACTAGATCTCTGTATATTGCTTACAAAACTGCCTGTGTCTGTGCACATCTGGCTACACTGGAAGATAAACATGGTCAAGAAGATAAACCAGGCTCTTCAGCCTGGAGAAGAGAAGGCTTCGAGGGGACCTGATAGTAGCCTTCCAGTATCTGAAGGGGGCCTACAGGAAGGCTGGGGAGGGATTATTTACAAGGTCCTGCAATGACAGGACAAGGGGCAATGGGCTTAAACTGGCAGAGGGGAGATTTAGACTGGATGTTAGGAGGAAGTTCTTTCCAGTGAGGGTGGTGAGACACTGGAACAGGTTGCCCAGGGAGGCCGTGGCTGCTCCCTCCCTGGAGGTGTTCAAGGCCAGGTTGGATGAGACCTTGAGTGAGCTGTACTAGTGGGAGGTGTCCCTGCCTATGGCAGGGGCTTGAAACTAGATGATCCTTGAGGTCCCTTCCAACCTTATCATTCTATGATTCTATGATTCTATGATTCAAAACCTGCATTTCAAATGCAAATAACATGCTATGACATGTTAAAAATGAGGGTACACAAGTGAGTGTATCTTGACTTTGTTCATTCTATATAATCCAGGACTCACGTAGTAATCAAACTCTGAAGATACTCACATTTCCTTTGCTTTTACACACTTGCTGAAAACTTAATCTGAAAAAGAACACATCTGGTTTTGAGTGACCTAAAAGTAATTGGTAACTGATGTTTAAATTAAGTCTTAACTGGTCAATGTTGCAATGTTTTAAACAGAAGACCTTAATATCTGAGTGCAGCCAGCACAGGATTGGAGCCTGGAAAGGACTTTGAGTGTGTTTCATTCCATTACCTGGGGTGCAGTATGCTGGGTGCATTACTTTTCCTGTGAAGTATCCTAGCTAACCTCAACTTCTTTGTCAACGTTTCTTATTGTTTCAATCCCAAGTTGAAGCTTGAGTACCCTTCTGGGATAAGCTGGGAGAAGACAGGCCTCCATTTGTTCTGTTTGGGAAGTAAATACACTTGACTGCTTGAACAAGCTAGCTGAAGACCATCAAACTTCATTGCTGATTTTTTCAAGACTGACCTCTTTTAAATATTTTCTTTCAGTGGTCCAGACAGGTTCTTTGCAAATTTTTCCTATTAACAAGCATTCAGTCTTATATAAATTTTGATGACCTGTAGGACTGGTGCTGGTAAAAAGAAATTGCAAGCTGTCAGTCACCATTAAGAACTAATAATCCTGAAATTCCCGCTTTGCAACTTTAACAATATTTGATGGGTGTTCATTATCCCAGTGCTGGCTGCACAACCAGTGATCTTTAGTGAGTGGCTTTGGACTGACAAGCTTTAAGCAATAGGAACAACAAATCCAAATAGTATTCAACACACCCAATTGTTAACAACTACAGTGCAAAATGCACAGCTCAGCTAACTCCTCAAGCTCTTTTTAGAGGAAAGAAGCAAACACATTCAGTGCACAGTTCGTATGACCTGCATTAGATGATTGGTTTACAGGGTCAACATATATTTTTTCAGATGAATACCATATTGAAATGGGCCTTGCAGTAAAATTCTCACAGCATTCTCTACATACTAGGAAATCATCTGGTAATTATCTATAGTGGGTCAGCCTTTTTTGAAGTCTCTGAATGCAGAGGGCCCATGCATGGTGGTATAGCATTATGCAGAGTGTGTTTAGGCACCCCTTTGTAAAACAGCTTTATGCTGTAGATAAAAGGGAACTCTGCTTATAGGAAGGTTATGTTGCTTTAAATGAGTGGAACAGAATGAAGAAAATCTTCGGTTACATTGAAAACCTCAGACTTGTCCAGCTTGTAGATCACCTGCTCTTTGTAAGTGATCGAGTGTATGTTATCTGGAGGAGCACAACCCACAACCAGATTTTGTTTCTGTGTGTTTCCAGATGTTGCAGCACTCCTGACAATTCGCTTTGTCTCCACCTTCCTCAGAAGCATTTATGCTATCACAATGAAATACCCATGGGAGGCATGCCATATGATTTCTGCATGGAAAATAACCTTTTAGGGAGGCAACACCAAATGAAGTGTCTTCTGTTCGCAAAGATTATGAGAAAACATGGAGAAATATTTCACAGAATCACAGAATGTTGGGGCTGGGAGGCACCTCAAAAGATCACCTAGTCCAAGTCCCCTGCTAGAGCAGGATCATCTATAGCAGATCACACAGGAACAGGTCCAGGTAGATCTTGAATATCTCCAGAGAGAGAGAGAGCAGAGTAAGTTTCAAATTAGAAAGGCCTAACAAAAGTTTAAACACAGCACACAAAATAATAGTTTCATTTTTAATTTAAAGTGTATTGTATGTAATTTTAATTCTTATAGGTGTGATCTGTAAGTAGAAGAACCCTGGATGAAGTGGTACTCTTGTGTTCATGGCTGGAAGAATCATAGAATCATAGAATGGTAAGGTTGGAAGGGACCTCAAGGATCATCTAGTTCCAACCCCCTACCATAGGCAGGGACACTTCCCACTAGTACAGCTCACTCAAGGCCTCATCCAATCTGGCCTTGAACACCTCCAGGGAGGGAGCATCCACGACCTCCCTGGGCAACCTGTGCCAGTGTCTCACCACCCTCACTGTAAAGAACTTCCTCCTAACATCCAGTCCAAATCTCCCCTCTACCAGTTTAAACCCATTGCCCCTTGTCCTGTCTTTGCAGGACCTTGTAAATAATCCTTCCCCAACCTTCCTGTAGGCCCCCTTCAGCTACTGGAAGGCTACTATCAGGTCCCCTCGAAGCCTTCTCTTCTCCAGGCTGCAGAGCCCCAACTCTCTCAGCCTGTCCTCATAGGAGAGCTGCTCCAGCCCTCTGATCATCTTTGTGGCCCTCCTCTGGACCCGCTCCAACACTTCCATGTCCTTACTAGAAGAAGTGGAAGTCTCATATGAAAAGACAGCTTCCTTCAGGAGCACATGGAAAGCCACTTACGGTGCCAGAGTTAGCTGGGCAACAGGGAGGTGTCCACTTATGCATCAGAAGAGATACAACTACTTACTGCACACAACTACAGTAAAGTCTTTGTGAGATTGGCAAATCAAATCTTGGTCCAAATCTGCAAAGTTGGTCTCAGATTTATGGCTTTTCTTTGGGGATTTTTTTTTTTCAATAGTGCAATTACATTTCTAGTTTTGTATGTCACTCATTTAGACAAGATATTCAAAGCATAAGAATAGTTTTTATTTCCTCTGTTGTCAGACATCACAAATCACTAGCTTTCTGGTCAACAATTGCAGGAAATCTGCTCTATTATTTCATTACAGGTATGGAGCATAGGACCATTTGCAAAGCTACTTTTTTCCCTTTCACAGAATTTAAAGGAGCTTTTATGGCCAAGAAAAACTCTTGAAAGAATCCTAAAACTGCAAAATAGCAAGCCAAACAAAACAGATGATTCTGCTTTTACTCATTAGCAACATCTTTGAAAAATGAAGTTCAAATTTGACAGAGCAACTGTGTTAATAATCCTAGATGAAAAGGTAGAAATATCTATGGACCTGCTTTGCAAAGACAGTGTTGTGCATTTGGGCTGAGCTGACATTGCTTCTCCTCAAAGCACCTTTCTGGTGCTGTGCTTTGCAGTGCTGCAGCTGACTGTTGATAACACAACAGTGTTTTGACTACTGCTGAGCCCAGCACCCAGGCTGTGCTTTTCCAACATTTCCCTGCCCCAAGAGTATGCCAAGGGGACACAGCCAAGCCAGCTGACTCAAACTGGCTGAAGAGATATTCCATGCTGTATGACATCAGCTCAGATATAAGAACAAAATGAAAGAAGGAAGTTTGGTGGGATTCTTACATGATGTCTGTCCTCCAGAGGAATACCAAGTATAGAGAGCTCTACTTCCCAAGACTGACCATTGTTCTGCTGCTGGGAACTAGAAACTAACATCTCTCTGCTTTTGCTTCCATGTGGTTTATTGCTTTGCTTATTAGTATTATTAAATTGCTTCTATCTTGTAACTGGATTTTGTTATATTTTCCTTTCTCCCCTGTCCATTTAAGAATGGGAGTGATAGAATGGCTTTGGTGGGCATTTGGCCTCCAGCACAGGCAGACATGCTGGGTGTAGACACATGAGACTTCTATGGGACTATGAACGAGACTAAAATGAAGCATGAGATAAAATTATAGGGAGTAATGACAGAAACAAAATGAAGTAAACCACTTCCTACGAGGCCAGTGGACAATTAGGGGCTATATAGTATCAACAAAGTAGGAAAGACCAGAAATGCAGCTGAAGTGTAACGTTTAAAAACTGAGTATGCTTTAGTTTTATCTAACACTGTCTTAATAATACTGCTTTTTGCATGATGCAAGGAGTTGGGGTTGAGACATGGTGATAGATAGATACACAGTTGATCCCAAACTCATGCCTGAGATCCAAATTCAGTTAATTTTGGAAATCTTGTCAAGATATGCCTTGCCTCTCTACAGAACTTCAAAGATGGAGGAAGGGGTTTAGAGTAGGTTTTCTGAAATCCACAATGTGCATAAATATAGGTACTTTATGCTGGTGGAACTAATATTTGTATATTGGTATTGCAAATGTTACAGTTAGGCTCTGAGAGTTTTCTGCTTTCATCAAAGACCTTCACGGCAATGCCAGTATTTTCTGGTTTAACTCATTTTTTTCACGTGTCAGATATTGCATAAAGGTTGGACTGGGAAAAGGTTTTTTTCCTGTATTCATTCAGGGACATGAAAAGCATTTTTTCAAAGTATATATATCAGTTCAGTATGGTCTGACAGTACCTTTTAAAGAACTGACCGTGTCCGTGACCTCTCAAGAGAAGCAAAGCTACAACAGAATGCATGTGGGCTAGTAGAGCTTAAAATGAATACTGAGTCTCTCTTTGCTCTCAGCATTCAGTTAATTGCCCTTGCAGACAAGAAACCAGCTATTATCCAAATAGAAAGGGCTTGCTCTTTTAATTTTCTCTCTGAGTCTCTAAATTAATTTTAGTTTGTCTTAATTTGCTCTTTTATCAAGCGTAGGGTTATTTATCACTCTGATGGCAGCAGTTGCACCTGACACACTTTCTGTTAAAGCTGACACACGAACATCAGTGTCATCTCCTGGGTATCCACATCCATTCTCATCAACATCTACAATATTAGGTGGTGCAGGTCCGTGAGACTTCTGATTTACTACCCCATAGACAGTGCTTCGGCTGATGAATAGATATAAAGTGAAAGCTTCTCTTTCAAAGCAGTAACGCTATAAAAGCAGGGGGGTTCTGCCACATGTTAACATTCCACCTTCAAATTTCTGCCTATGGTGGAGTTGCTCATTCTCTACTTACTACTACATTTCCCTTATTTTGCACCATAAATTTGAGCAAAAATCAGCCAAACCATACCACGTATTGCTGAGGGACAGCTAGGTTCACACAACATGCACACTTCTCAAACGTGCCACTGCTATTCAGTGCGCTTTAATGAAACAATTCTCAGTAGCGCAAGCAAAGAATGTTGCCTGTTTCAGTGACTGTGCAAGAAGAGTTTTGGTTAAGGCAGAAAAACTGAAACATTCTCTGCAAATGCCCAAGTTGTGCAAAAGCTCTCCTTTGTGATAAAACAGATTTCAGCACTGGTTAAAACTGATTTAGTGAAAGCCCCTTGTTGAATCAGTACTGCTTGAAGCTGCTGTAACACACATAATAAAGGCACATTTCAGGTGATAACAGATTTTTTTTTTTTTCTTCCTAATCCTATTGTGACTGTTTCCAGATCACTTTGAGATCAGACAGGCCAGTTTGCTTTATTTAGTTTCGAAAATCACTGAAATATTGTTGACTACAAAATGAGTGGAAGCACACCTGTTGTTAAGTTCACTTAAGATCACTTAAGCAAGAGATGAAAAGAAAGGAACAACCAAGTAAAATAAATCATGAACACTTAGTAAAAAGTTTTGGGAAAGGGAGAGAGAAGTCATTACATTTCTCAATCCCCTTTCAATGAAGACTGTGCTTGTTTGAGGGTTATTGCAATATTTTAATGAGAGAAATTAGATCATTGGTTGTGAAAAGAAAATAATGATGAAGTCTCTATCACTCATTGGTTTGCTGAGAGGGATAAAACCCCAACATGTAAATGATTTATCTCACTGGTCTGTGTTGCTGGACCTGTTTGCTTCCTCTTAATTCTACTCTAATATCTTTCCATTAATCTTGGCTAGCAGAAAACAACATAAGCTTTGCAGCTTGTTTTATTTGTCTCTCTGGGGAAGTAGAGGGAGAAAGAGGGAGTAGCTTTGAGCCCTCTGGGTAGTTTTTGCGTTTATCATAGAATCATAGAATGGTAAGGTTGGAAGGGACCTCAAGGATCATCTAGTTCCAACCCCCTGCCATAGGCAGGGACACCTCCCACTAGTACAGCTCACTCAAGGCCTCATCCAGTCTGGCCTTGAACCCCTCCAGGGAGGGAGCAGCCACAACGTCCCTGGGCAACCTGTTCCAGTGTCTCACCATCCTCACTGTAAAGAACTTCCTCCTAACATCCAGTCTAAATCTCCCCTCTACCAGTTTAAACCCATTGCCTCTTGTCCTGTTGTTGCAGGACCTTGTAAATATTCCCTCCCCAGCCTTCCTGTAGGATCCCTTCAGATACTGGAATGCTACTATAAGGTCTCCTCGAAGCCTTCTCTTCTCCAGGCTGTAGAGCCCCAACTCTCTCAGCCTGTCTTTATAGCAGAGTTCTCTGATCATCTTTGTGGCCCTCCTCTGGACCCGCTCAAACACTTCCATGTCCTTCCTGTCCTGAGGGTTCCAGAACTGCACACAGTTTGGTTTTTTGTTTGGTTTTTTGTTTGTTTGTTTGTTTTGTCCGGGAAGGAGTTTGGATTTCTGTATTATTTCTAATTTGTATATAATTGTAAATACTTTAAAATATATTGTGTATACATGTTTGTAAATTTTGCTTTGCTATAAATATAGCTTTATCTTACTTCCAAGCTATGTGAGCTAGTCTGGTAAATTTTAATAGTGGAGAGGGGGAAGTTCCAAACCATGTCAAAGACACACACCAAAACACACACACAATTATTTTCTCATACACAAATCTTACTTCTTATAAACATTCTTTTCCCATTAGTATTTTCTATCCAGCAAAAGAAAGACTTGGTTTCATATCAGATGTTCCTTGGAAGAAAACCCAACTCGATAGATTCAAACTACAGGTTGAAGAGATGTTTGATGAACTGCATTAATTGTTGCCATAAAACTGTGAAACCACTGTGTGTCTGTAGCCAGTCTCTAGGACTAGATTATAGCAGTTGTTCTATCACCTGATAAACCCTTCCCAGTGGAAATGGAGAATCAGGATAAGGAGAGAGGGTCCATGAATTGGGATGAAAATAGATTCCATGAAACAAAAATCCTGGTACCAATACAAACTATGCTCAGCCCAGCAGTCACACTAATGGGAAATTATTCCACAAGAGCAGAATCACAAGAGCTCCACAAGAGCCCAGGGAAGAGGAGGAACCCAAGCAGAAAGCTCCCTCTTCTCAACAAACTTCCCTGCTTGTACTGAGCATGATGTTTGTGGTCCAGGATACACCACAGGTAGTGGTGACCTAGAGCAGCTGCCCTGGCTGACTCAAAACTGCTAATGGCCTACAGCCCATGGCTAACCCATGATTCTGTTCCGGCAAAACCAGGGCACTGTGGATTGTCCACGTGAAACATCCACGTAATGACCTCAGTGGTGAGCAGGATTAAAGCAACAATGCAAATTAGATACTGTTTGTTTGTGAAATTTATACATTCTACCCAAAACATGTCGCTAGTTGTTAGGTTTATAAATCAACCTAAAATGTGCTTGATTTAGGGTTCCTGCATCGACTACGGTGACAGATTCTTCATCCATGGCACTCCGCAGGAAAACAACAGCACTGAATCTTTGAAATTAATAGATTTGTTACGAGGTTATTCTATTCCCTGGCTGAAAAGTGAATCACACTATAATTTATGCTCAGTAGTTGTATGACACAAATGTGAGTGATGGTCACATTTATAATATGTGAGGCCTTTGCTGTCAGAACTGAACAACTCAGCTGAGCACTACCCTGCACTGGTATTATTAAGGTCTGGACTGTAAATCCCTTTCTGACACTGAGAAGTAGTTACTCACTGAAGAGATCTTACAGCTCCTGTGAACAGTAGTTTATCATAAAAACATTTTTAAAAAAGGTTTAAGAGCCTGGATTTAAATATTTTTTCCTTGAATTTGTCATGCACAGGATGTCTAGTGATATAAAAGGTTTGGAACTGCTGTTAAAGTTACCTATTCTCTCAGCTACATCAGAAGATCTGAGCGTATCAATTCAGACTTACTGAAGTGCTGCCATTTCAGTCACTGATATTTTAGCCACAGTTCAGCTAACTAACATCAATTACAGTGGCATCTCTGGTTTGAATAACCTTATTTCCACTCAGCAGTATGCCAGTTCTGTTTCTTCGACATGCCCAGGACGCTGTGTAATTAATTTCCACAGCTCTTGGCATGTGAGGATAATTGTGTGAGGTTTCCTTTTGGCTGGAAGACTCAGCGGCTTTTCTGGGAAGAAATAGAAGCACAGGGAGCTATTTATCGGCAGCCATCAGAGGGCACTAAAACCCTACCTGTTCATACAGCGGCTAACTAGGAAGGGCACTTTCTGAAAGTTAACCAGCCCGTGCCTGTCAATGGTGTTTGTGATCGAGTGGTGTTTTCCACTCTTTTGGAGTGGACTCGTATATAATCTGTTCTAGGAACGGCAGAGTACATGCCTAGAACTAAAGGACCTGTAATCAATACCCACTTTGCACTACAGATATTTTCCCCAGAATCATACCACAGATGTGGATTTTGCAAACGTAACTGTCCTGTGACATTCCCGAGGCTGCTACACTGAATATGTGCATATGTGGACACATCTAAGGGGACACGTCAAGATGGGAGCTGCTCAGTCTTTCTCTTCCTATTTCTGTACCGCTTGGAATGCAGCACCTTAAGGGACATGAGGACTTGGCCCACGCAGGAAAGATCACTCTGATACGTCTCCATCCCCATGGCTTTTGCTTTTACCTGTGTTTATCCAATGCTTTTAGGTTCAAACCTGTTTATCCAATGCTTTTAGGTTCAAACCTGTTTAGTATGGAGGCTGCACTGCCTTGGAGTGCCCATTCAGCTTAGGTTCTGTCCCTCTTTGGAGTGTTCTGAGCTTGTCTGGTTTGGCTAAAAGGAACAAAGACTTTCCTGTTAAACCAAAATAATTCATGGCAAAATTTGTTCAAACCTTATTGCCTGCTATTGATGGGGAATATATAAAAAAAGCCATCTGAAATATTTGTGAGTATATGGTTTTTTTCCTAACAGTTCAAAATAAAGAGAGATACATTTCATGGTGTGTAAGTAAGAAACATAGTAAAGGTTTTCTTGGAAAGAAACTATTTCTGGCTTTTGTATCTGGTAATCAAATTTGTGACAATGAGAGCAATATGTGCAATAAAAAGGTGAGTCGTATGGTTTTTATTAACCACATTTCTTAACCCAAATGTTGACAACATTCTAGACTAAATTTTATGTTAAAAAAGCCCCAAACATAAAAACATTACCTTCAGTGATAAAAAACCATAGCTATTTAAAAACAATTACTATTTGTATACTTCCAGTTATTATTTTTAAAAGTCATTTTAAAATAGAGTATTTAGTAAAATTTAATACATTGAAATTCTGCCACTGTAACAGGCTGGCTACAGAACAAGTAATATATTGTCTAATATTTATTTTCTATCTCTAACAGACTGGCAATTTAAAAAAAAAATCTTTACATCGCAGTAATATACCTTCTCTTTCAGTTTCTTATTTTGATTACACTACAACCTGCCCTTTATGAATTATTAGCAAAAAAATCTATTTCATTAAATAACTTTCTGCAGGCTGAGAAGTTGCCATTCATGACCTAATTACACTGAAAATAATTTATTTCCTTTTCTGGAATGCTTCAGGAACTACTAAGCATTAAAAATTGTGTGGGAGCTGAAAAGTCTTAATTTTGGGAAACTTGTAGCAATGACATACGGTAGCTTCTACTCGTGTATTGTTATCAACAGTGTTTCCATGAGACAGAATTTTTCTCACAGAAGCAGTCTTAGCTGATCATTTCTGAGATTCAAAGTGCTCTGTGAAAAGTATAATTCTTAATGTGCTGACACTGAAGAGATACTCAAGTTTTGTTGTGATAGGGAAAGTTATAAAAACTCACTTGCTAAGTACTTTTTTTTTCCACCATGTAGAAAAGATGTAATGATGATATTGGTGTGGAGAGTGCTGTTTGCAACAATTCTTTACTATATTAAGTACTTTTCCTAAAAACATCAATTTATCCTTTAGTCTTACATTCAAGCAATTTAATGTCATCAAAATTTAAGGTAATCTAGTTGGACAATTCTGTCATTTTATGAAATCAGGGTTGGAAGGGACCTCAGGGATCACCTAGTTCCAATTCCCCTTCCATGGGCAGGGACATACTCTAGTAGATCAGGTTGCCCAGAACCATGTCCAGCCTGGCCTTAAAAGCTTCCTTACATGCTGTAAGCAGTTGGATTTTTTTTTTTTTGTTTGTTTGTTTGGTTTGGTTCATGTTCTCCGCGCCCCCACCCCTCCCAAAAAGAAGAAGCCACTGAACATCACTGTTGAATGTGATCATCAAGCCAATTCCTTCTCCACTGAGTGGTCCTCCCTTCAAATCTATGATATTCCAATTTAGATATTAGATAAGATGAATGTTGAGGCAGGNGATGACATCAATTGCACTTGTCCAGCAATGCCATTACCTCATCACAGAAGGCCACCAAATTTATTTGGCACAGTTCACCCTTGGTGAAGCTGTATTTGCTGCCATTTTTCATGTTGCTGGATTGGACCAGTGCTATTTCTCATGATTCTGTGAGCAACAGCCATGTATTTCTAGTAATACTCTACTTGTTGGCTAATTAAAACTGGCATCAGGAAAGTAGCTGAACTGTCACAGTGTGAAATTGATTCTATTCCTGTTTCATTTTTTTTAAAAATAGAAAACAGGTATTTCCTTCATTCCTCATTGCCAAGCTGTAGGGAACCCCCAAACAAGAAAAGCATCCATGGTGCAGGTAGCACTGCAGAGCCTATAACTATGGCAGCAATAGCAATGCGAATAGGACATTTTCTCATGCAGGGTTTCTAGGTTACCAGAGCCAGTTGATTTTAGTCTCCTTTTTTTCTCCTTTAACTCTATTTTCTCACATAGTGTTATTTGTCATGTTCTTCTGATGTGACTAGAACTTAAAGACTTTAAAGAGAAATCATTAAAAATGTTGGTTTGCAGATGGTGACTTTTTCGTCAGATTCATGTCAGGTACACATTAATTCAACTCAACTCCCTCCAAGAGTTTCAATATGCTAGCAGATTTGCAGGCAATGCCCCAGAGAGCTGTAACCTTTCACAAGAAATCATGTTCTACCTGTAGTTAAAATCCTGCCCTGCAATATCCACACTATGGAGTTTTCTGAGATAATGAATACACTATCAGGTTAGCACTTATTGCAAAGGAGATATTCCAGAGTGTTGTCATCAGGTACTTTTCTTGCTCAGACAGTATGAGACTGACATAAGGCATGCTATGATATCATTCCATCTGCAGTGTCGTGCTTTACCCTTTTAATAACTCTTGAGTCCAAGAAGACTGTAAGAGAAACAATGCCATAGGGGCTTCTGTGATGTAGTCCTTTGTAGCTGACAATGAGTATGGTCAGAGAAAACAGAAGTCTCTGTTGAAATTGTTATGTGCTGCATTTTTTTTCTTATAACAGATATGGCCTTGCTTCACAGCCTGAGTCATTCCAGGTTGAATTGCTTCTCGATCACTTAACTGTAATTCTGTGTGCAAGTGACTTTTAAACTACAGCTCCGATATACAATTCCTGCAATTCCAAATACCAGCATCAGTACTTGAAGCTGTGTCTTAGTGTATCACTGTTTTAGTAATAATAATGCATCAGAAGTGTTCCTCTTGCTATGAATGATGCAAAATTAATAATTAATATTAAATTTGATATCCAGACAGAGATTGTTCATAACTATGAAATTTGTTTATTAACATTAAATCTCACCAGAAAACTTATTTACAAGGTTTGTTTGAAACTCATGGTTTGGAAATTTATATACACAGGGAACAGGCCAAACTGGAACACTTTAAGAGGTAAGCAGCAAACAAACATTTTACTGGAAGGTTCTTGTGGTCACTGCATTGCTTGCAGTTAATTGTCCTGCTTAACCACTAGATGGACACCGGAAGCTCCTTTCTGCTTATGGCAGAAGGCAATTACTGACTACAAGAGGCCTGAAGTATTTCTCACAAAATATTATCAGACACTACCCAAAGCATGTAGAGGGGTTGCTGTTGATGGTCCCAAAGCTGCTAGAGGCTTTGAAGTTTTCCCAGGCTCTTTTCTCAGGAAACTGGGAGTCTGGCACAGTCTCTGCCCTGGTTATTCTTAATTTCTAATTCAGCAGAAGCCTTGCAGAGAGGCAGGCAGGATGCAATGCTGTGTGCAGTCTTGGCACAATGTCACGCTGGGTATGCAGGCTGATCGCATGCAGGCATTTAGACACTGTTCCTGCTAGCAGAGTTCTACACAGTTCAGGATGCAATGAGGCAGCAGAGCACACATTGTGCTACCTGCTCATCCCTTTTATCAATGCAGCCTGAGACTAATGGGCCTTTGGACATAGATTAGCCAACCAGAATGGCACTTCTAAGCTTGACCATATTAGGTGAAGCCAGGGCTTTTGTTTTCCTTTCCTGCGGTTGCTTCCCCTAGCACAGAAGGAGGGGGAGCAGGGGAACATGTCTGGGCAAGCCAGAGTCCTTAGACTCAATGACTTCAGGTTCTTTGCCCTCTTTCCTGCAGTTGCTTCTCCCCATAGCAGAAGAGGGGAGAGCAGAAAAACATGTCTGGGCAAACCAGGACATGTATAGGCCTTTTTTCGTCCTACTTATGGCTACTATGACATCCTCCTGTCTTTTTCATTAGCTTCTTCCCTTCTTTGTTTCATTATGTAATTGCAGCATCCGTCTGGAGGTCACACTGTAGAAGTGAACTGTTTCAGCAGTACTGTGCTATGCTGGTGGGAGCCTCCATTGCTGAAACAATGATAAGTTCCAAAGCTTCACACCTGAACATGTTAGGTGACACGCGGAGTGGCATGCACTCAGTACAGAGGGAATCCTCTAGAATTCCTATACCTGACTATGCTTATAATGGCATAACAAATTGGACAGAACTACTCATCAGCAGAGTGTTAATTTAATCCACAGTTCAGCGTTGTTCTTATAGTTGACTGAAAAAATAACATGCCTGAAAAAAAGAATGGTTTTAAGCTGAGGGAGAGTAGACTGAAGAGGGTCTTTTCTTAAGGGTGTCTAGTAATAGAAGAAAGAATGGGTTTAAGCTGAGGGAGAGTAGGTTTAGACTGGATCTTAAGAAGAACTTCCTCAGACTCTGGAATAGGCTACCCAGGGAGGTTGTGGATACCTCCTCTCTGGGGGTGTTCAAAGCCAGGTTGGACGAGGCCTTGAGCAGCCACATCTAGCTGAGATGACAGGGAGGTCGGAGTAGATGTCTTCTAGGGTCCTTCCAACCTAAGCCATTCTATAATTCTGTGCTAGTATGCTGGATATGCTCTGTGCTGAGACACAGAGGGCTGGGAAGGCATGGCTACTTGCTGCCCCATGTGGGTTTGTCAAGGCTCTCTTGGGGCCTGCTGGGGTTTCTTGGCTCCACCTGCTGCCTGTGTGACTAAAACAAATGTAGTGATGGAGGAAATAAAATGCTGCTTCTTAAAAAGCAGAGGCTTTCAGACCTGCCACATCTGTGGGACATAAACAGGTTGGGTCAGGCAGGGACATTCAGCTGCTGCTGGGTGCCTGAGCTTTTCCTCAGGGCCATCTTCTCAGGATGGGCTGCCATATGTCAAGCAAGATGCCTGTCAGCAGCCTCCTTGATGGGCCACAAAGCACTCAGCTGGAGAGCATCACTTGTTACTATTAGTGAAACACAAATCCAAAGAAGCTCCTTTTACACTTCTGGTTAATTAGACTAATCAAACAAAATTTGAAGATTAGCTTGTTAAAAAGATGAAAGTGTTAAAAGTGTTCATACACCTGTATGCCTGAAAAACACATGGAATGACATCTCTGGCAAGAATGAGAGACAGCCATATTCAGAGCCAACCTGAATTTTCAATATTAAACATTGATCTTTGCAGTATTGTTTGTGACAGCCGTATGCATAAAATTTCACCAGAGTTGTGAAAGATGGAGCTTGAGGAATTAGAGTTGTCACCTGGCCTGAAAGGAGGAATAAAAACATCATTTGTGCTTTTTGTGATGAATGATTCACACGGCTGTTGTCAACCTTTTTTGTCAGCCTCATCGGTGAGTATTTCAAAGCTGCTGCCTGTCTGTGATAGAATCACAGAATGATAAGATTGGAAGGGACCTCAAGGGTCATCCAGTTCCAACCCCCCGCCATAGGCAGGGACACCTCCCACTAGTACAGCTCACTCAAGGCCTCATCCAGTCTGGCCTTGAACCCCTCCAGGGAGGGAGCAGCCACAACCTCCCTGGGCAACCTGTTCCAGTGTCTCACCACCCTCACTGGAAAGAACTTCCTCCTAACATCCAGTCTAAATCTTCCCTCTGCCAGTTTAAACCCATTGCCCCTTGTCCTGTCATTGCAGGACCTTGTAAATAATCCCTCCCCAGCCTTCCTGTAGGCCCCCTTCAGATACTGGAAGGCTACTATCAGGTCTCCTTGAAGCCTTCTCTTCTCCAGGCTGAAGAGCCCCAACTCTCAGCCTGTCCTCATAGGAGAGCTGCTCCAGCCCTCTGATCATCTTCGTGGCCTCCTCTGGACCCACTCCAACACTTCCATGTCCTTCCTGTGCTGAGGGTTCCAGAACTGCACACAATACTCCAGGTGGGGTCTGACAAGAGCAGAAAGATAGATAGCAGAAAGATAGAAAGCAGATAATCGATTCTTAGCTGGCATGGTTCAGCCTGGCAATGCTACCTGCTCCAGGTAACAGGAATCAGCTTATTCGACTACTGCAATGGCAAACAAAAGTGATATTGATGGCCAGAGATCATAGCCAGTAGTGAGGTGAGCTGGGCTGGACAACTCTTCTGTGTGAGACATGCAGACAAACCCACCAAGTTTTTCCATGCAGAAGATACAGGCAGGAATCAGTCAGCATTCACAAACTTTCCTATGCCTTGCTGAAAGAAAGCATTTATCATGTATTTCCAGTGGGATAAAGCACTCACTGCATGCAGGAAAACATATTGCTGTGAAAGGCAGCTGCATGGAGATGGCATGCTTATAAGACTCCTTGGTTTCCTTGTACACACAGAGGCTCGGCATTTTCTTGTTTTGCCAGCCTGGTGCTTTCGTAATTCTGTAGGGCATGCGTCAGCTAACTTATAAATGCTCCTTTTGCTCTGCTCTTATTTATGAGTGCTATCTGCACACCTTATTGCTTTGGATCATCTCTCATTTCTGAGGTGCTTCTTAGGGATAATCAGCTATACATCCGTTTACTCATCAATTCAAATAAAAAGTGATTTCCTTGTTTCAGGCTGCATTTTAAACTAAGCACTCTCATAATCTTTAATGTAACTTTTAGTCCATGTAGCACTCAAGCTCTCTGTTCTCCTTTATGGAATTACAGGAGATGGCAGTATCTCCCCAGTATTCCTCTGCTTTGCTGTGAGATGGGCTACAACAGGAGGGCAAATGTGCCCCAGAATGAGATCGGCATCAGACCCCCTGCAGACTTGTTTTATATGAGGACAGGACTTGCAGCAGCTGAGGTATCTGGGAGCTCAGTAGCTTTAAAGTGGCAAATTGTAACCCAGGCTCTAAGGATAGGTATGTCTGTGAAGCACTGTATTGTGAGCAGAAGTACAGAGAAGTCCTAAAATAATTTATGAGATATGTTTTTAAAATAGATTAGTGAACACACTATCACTCCTGTGCCAATTTTCTCTGTAATTTTTTCCTATTTATTTCATGGTCTAGACTTGTTACCCTGCACTCCAGCAGTTTCTTCATCTTTATAGCCCCTCCAAGACCCTGTATATCCCTTAGTAAAAAGCAAAGCAAAAAAACTCCTTGTGTAAATTCCTTCCATCCTTTCTCAGATAGCAGAGGACACTCACTGGCATACCTTCCAGATTACCATTTTTTATGCCTTCAGCTCTTTACTCATGTATCTACTGGACCAAGCTCACTTAGTTATCTTAATGCTTATAGTTACCTTAGTGCCTATATTTTATCCCTGTGCCAGTTCACTTTACCTGGATTTTGGAAATATCTCTCTCTTTTTTTTTTTTTTTTTTTTTTTTTTTTTTTAAGACAACAGTAGAGATTTTTCAGATATTGTTCTTGGACTGAATTTTGTTGAGTGCGTACAAGAGCTTTGTGGAGAAGTGGGATCTCAGAGAAACTGAGGGTTTACTTGCATAACAGGACTCCATTAAAGAGTGATATCTGAAGTGGTTTTCTGTTGTTTTCAAGGAAAAAGGGTTTAATAGTGTGCAATCCTGGAATTAGTTCTTTGTCCTTCATAGTTCTTTCCAAGTTTTCTGTGGATAAATGCTCTAAAGATTGTCACAGGAATGAGCTTTGCTTGCATATAGCATTGTGTGCTATAAAATGTATGTCTATAAATATCTGAAGTGTGGGTGTCAAGTGGATGAGTCCAATCTCTTTTCAGTGGGGCACAGCAATAAGACAAGGAGCAACTGCTACAAACTGGAACATAGAAGCTTTCACCTCAACATGAGGATAAACTTCTTTACAGTGAGGGTGACAGAGCACTGGAACAGCCTGCCCAGAGAGGTAGTGGAGTCTCCTCTAGAGACTTTCAAAACTCGTCTGGATTCATTCCTGTACAAACTACCCTAGGTAATCCTGCATGGCAGGGAGGTTGGACTCAGTGATCTCTGGAGATTCCTTCAAACCTCTAATAGTCTGTCATTCTGTGATTCTGTGAAAATGATTGTCTTGAACATGACACATCTACTGAAGTGGTGCAATGTTGTATATTCCTTTAGGAGATTTTTTCCAGGTAGTGATTCTTGAGGGTCGAAGAATTGTTCTTCAGTTTGCTATACTGAAGTGCAAAGCTTAACCAGAGAGGTGACATGGTGGTGGACAGCTAAAGCCCAACTCTCAGTAGGAAGTGTGAGCAGGTTGTGGGATGTGTGCTAGGATTATTTCCAAAATAACTGAGGGATCTAGAGCCTTGAAAAGACAAGGGGGGTGTACAGATTCTCCTGACACTCATTTCAGAGTTCTTAACTAGGTGGTGATTCCCAGTGTCCAAGACTGGATTTTTGTTCTTGTTTTTTGGTTGGTTGGTTGGTTTTGGTTTTTGTTTGTTTGTTTGAATTTTATTTTACATTCTATATATACAAGTAAAGCTGAAGCTTGCTCTCTCAGTCCCATGATGAGATCCTGATGAAAACTGATTAAGTAGACTCTTGTAAAATCGTTTTGTTTGGTTTGTTTTTTTTTTCACAAGGAGTCAGATGCTTCCTTTGCTCACTTAATGCAATAGCTGTAAACTAGCCAGGCTTGCAGTGCCTCTTCCAGTACATTACATAGCTCACAAAACTCACTCCATTTTGCTGAACCAGAATGGGATCATTCTCTGAGTGTGCTTCAGGCATTCCACAGATGCTGCTGCAGCTCCAGTGTGGGGAATTTCTTGTGAACCTGCCATGTCTGGAAGTACCTATGAACTAGTATCCAGTGACTGCTTCAGTGTACACAAGCATGGGTTTACTGACAGAGAGCTAGCAGGTAGGAAGCATGATTGCTTGCTGAATAATGCAAAAGAGGACTGATAAGTGCTGTAGAAATATTCAAGATGCAGTGGTATTATGATGTTTATTTGAAAGCCTATCTGTGACTGTTAAGTGAGAAAGATGCCCTTTCTGGTACCTGTGGAGCACAATGTTCTCTGCTTTATTCCGTGCGTGATCTTGTGCAAATGGGATGCAAGATGCCATAAGGAAACCACAGTTGCAGGACAGGATGAACCCAGAGCTACAGTACTTACTGTAAGTTAAAAGAGACTTTAAACCACTGGGCTGAGATTAGATACAATGAATTCCAACCCAAATGTAATGAAAATGGTGTTTACTACACAGGGTAAAAATGAAGTTTTACCTCTGTCTGAGGTGCTTCAACAAAGGCTTGGTTTTGGTTGTTTTTTAATACTTGCTGTGTTCAGGTTGAAAACATGTGATATGAATCACTATAATGATTGTCCAAATATTGTGTAAGCTGTTTATGGTTTACTGCCAAAAAGGCATGAAATTAAAATTAAAAATAGATGTGTTATTAAAAAGAAATCTGCACTCATTGATGCTGACATTTGTTGAAATAAGAAGGAACGTGATAATTTACATACAGGTTTTGTGAGTTAGAGCAGGAAGGGAAATACAATTGAAATGACATGGGGTGGTGGTGGGGAATGTTTTTAAGGAATATGGTAGTAAGTGAAAACATTTGTGACATTAACTCAAAGATAAGACATATTGAAAGAATTATTGAAAGATTTAACATAATAGATCCATATGCTTAGATTTAACATTTTCTAATATCTAGTCTGAACATCCCTTGATGCAGTTTTGAACTGTTTCCACATAATATCATGGCACTGGATATCATGGAGAAGAGATCAGCACCTACCTGGGATCCTGCTACAGCATCCTGTTACATCCACTACCAAGTGCAAAATAAAAACTGCCAATGCTGGAGTGGTATTTTTCTCTTGACGCGTTCTCTCAAGGGCAGATACATGCTTCCTCCCTGAGGCTAACTCTGTGCACCTGGGAAATATTTCCTCTTCTCCAAGCAGAGTTAAGATTTGAAAACTGGACAGGAGGATCTGTTACACACCTGGCCTCCTTGTTGTCCTGCACTGCCTGGGTTTTCTCAGTTGCTTACCCTGGGATTTATTTCCACTTTTTGTCTTTTGTTACTTGGCTGGCTGTCACTCTCCTCTTCGAAGCTTAGTTTTCTCTTTCTGCTGGATTGGTGCTCCTTCTTCTCCTGAGAAGCAACATTTCCATTCAATAGTATTGTTAGACAGGTAAAGCCATCATCATCTTGAACAAATTCTAGTCTTAACCAAAGCTAGCTCATTTTACCTTCTTTCTCAGAGAAAGTCTTTGCTTGTTTGCTTTCAGAAGTGACTGGAAGCATCTGTAATGGCAGTGTGGAAACAAATAGGTGGCGGGGACCTACTTGCCCAATTGTTATCTCAACTCTGAAGGGCAGATGCCTTGAATGGGTTTTCTCAGCTCAGCTGAGCCAGTTCTGGTGGGATCACCACACTAAGTGCAATGGTGAACGTGTGTCAGCCTTACTCTGCACTTTTGCAGAACTGCAGTCCCACCCTCACAGGGTGGGAAGCTTCTGTTTTCATGCTGTTTATGGACTCATGTACCTCTCTGGTTTCTGCTTCTCCTGGCCCTGGTGCTGGCAGTTCCTCAGCCCATGCACCCTCAAGCCCAGGCACTTTCTCCTCTTCAAAGAATTCCACCTGATGGTCAATGGGGAGCTCCACCAGCTGCATTACCTGCACACAGCAAACCATCGGTTTCCACTTTGTTGGCTGAAAACAAGTCGAACAGTCTTTCCCACTCCTCACCCTGGTTTTGACATAGAAATATGCAGTTACTCCTCCTGAGAGCTCCCCAGCAAGTGTTTGCTGAAGAGAGCAGGCAGTCAGGTCTCTTTGAACAGCAAAGCTCAGATGAGCCCACAAGGCTGTATGATGATACCTTGTCTGTCACCTGCTCTAGGCTGTCCAGGGCAGCATGCGCTCCTCATCTGGGCTCAGGAGATTTGGTCCCATGCAGATGGCCAGGTTGCCAGCAGTCATCCTGCTGGTGGCTGTGTTCCTGCTGATGTTTTGAGAAGGAACAAGTGCTTCAGGAGCAGGAGGTTGACCTTGGGCAATTTGCGGTCTACCCTTAGGAAAGAGGAACTCAAGGTTAATAATGAAGATATTATCAACGCAGGTGTCCCAGGACGACCTCATCCAAGCCCACAAGCAGGAGGGTTCCCTGGCCACACTTGGTCTGCATCAGAGGGGCAATCTTTGCTGGGATATGGCTGACTGCCTCCCTCCCTGCCCTTCTGGCAAGAGTCTCTTAGTGGAGCAGCCCCCAATGTCTGCAGGAATTGCTCCAAGGAGAGAAATGCTTTTCTGTGCCTCTTTCCCCCAAACCCTGCAGCAGTTAGGAGGAAGTTCTTTCCAGTGAGGTTGGTGAGGCACTGGAACAGGTTGCCCAGGAAGGTTGTGGCTGCTCCCTCCCTGGAGGTGTTCAAGGCCAGGTTGGAGGAGGCCTTGAGTGAGCTGTGCTAGTGGGAGGTGTCCCTGCCTATGGCAGGGGGTTGGAAGTAGATGATCCTTGAGGTCCCTTCCAACCTTACCATTCTATGATTCTATGACACCATGTATTAGAAGACTATATTCAGCTGCTTAATCCAGTGACTCTGCCATCAGTTGGAGTAACAGAAGAGAAGATGATTTGTGCTCCTGAGTCTCGTGCCACTTGTCCCAAGGCCCTCAAGCCTTTTTTTGTTGTTCTAAGACTACCCGTCATTATTTCTTCTCCTACTACATGGAAGATCAATAATGGGTAACATCCCTAACCTGGGCTCCAGGTAGCAGCACACCTCCCTGTGAGAGGGATCTGCCCAACATATTGGTCCCTCTGTTCCTCTTAGAAGTGAATCACATACAACGGTCACTCTCCTTTTTTACCTTTGTTGCACTGTTCCTAATTCTTGGGGCTGGCTGACATGCCCTGGCAACTGAGCAGATGGACTTTCCTCTCCACCCTCTTCTGCCTCATCCTCAGTTTCTAGTGTCCCATATCTGTTGTGCAAGGGCAACTGGTAAGACCGAGAAGATCCTGAGGGAGGCTCTCCTGCCTCTGCGGGGGCAGACCTGCTTCCACTCCTCCTTATCTCCTAGGTCTCTTTCTTTATCCATTTTATCTGGGTAGCAAGAGGAAACAGAACCTTATATAGACCTTAATCTCTCAACTTCTTCCTTTAGCCCAGCCACCATATATATTGACTCACCTGCTTACACCTCACATGGCTTTCAGACCCACCACTCTTTACTTCAAGTGCCAGGCTTTGGCATTCTCTGCAGCCAGGGGTCTGGACACCCACGTATTTGCATGAGACACCAGTCTGGGTGCCCCCAGTTTTCTTAGTCACGGCTTTTGCCCAAGTTGCAACCATGGCTAATACTTTGGTGTATGGGTTGGGGTTTTTTTTGGTGGTTTTGTTTGTTTGTTGGTTGCTTGTGGGGTTTGGGTTTTTGTTTGGATTTGTTTGTTTAATAATTCTCCCTGTGTGCGCTGCTTGCTGGGATTGAGTGGGACAGCTGGCTGAATGCTTTGAGATCTCAGAGAAAAAGTCTTGTGTAGGAAATTAACCCCAAAATATGATGAAAATACTCTGGCCCTGACCCAGTAAAGCACTTAAACAGATATTTAACTTACAATGCATAAGAATACCCTGGGGAATAAACACATTCTTAAAGCTAAGAACGTACTTCTGTGCTTTGCTGGATCAAAATCAAAGCACTCAGATCCTTGCAGGACTGAGCCCTCATGGTTATTGTTTTTATAGAGTCTTTGTTTACTGAATTTCATAAATCTGAGTAGATCATTCAGCTCCATGGCAGTGCTATAGAATGCTTTCAAGTTTTTAGCACCTGACCCAGTTCTGCTTGACATCTGCTTAAAGTAGTAACCTTTATCTCAATGGAGATAAGACCAAATCTTCATGGTTTGGTAGATTGATGTGCAAATCTTGCTCATTTGTCAGGCAGCTGATGCGTCTACTGAACAGTAAATGGTTGCAGTCTGTATCCTAAAGTTATACACAAACAGAAACATTTATTGCTTATCAAAAGCATCCAGAATTGTTTTGTGCATTTTACAAAGATAGACAAAAGGAAGTGCTTTCCCCAAGACATGTCCCATCTGTAGGTAGGAAGCTATGCCAGGGAGGGTTTAGGTTGGATATTAGGAAGCACTGCCTCACAGAAGGGCTGATTAGGCACTGGAATGGACTGCTCAGGAAGGTGGTGGAGTCACCATCCGAGGAGGTCTTTAAGACTTGGTGGCATGGTTTAGTTGATGTCATGGTGTTAGTTCATGTTAGTTAGGCTGGACTTGATGTTCTCAGAGGTCTTTTCCAGCTGTGGTGATTCTGTGATTCTGTAATATGCTTGTGTTTACCTCATACAAAATGCCAGAGCTTTGTGTGCTGTCTTGGTAAATCAGATCAGCACAGTTACAATGAAGTTAGAGAGCATATTTTTAGCACAAAGTTAACTATTGCAACAACCTGGATATTCTGTGAGAACCTGCCAATGATTTGCTCAGTCATATTGCTAGTACTTAGGCAGTACTAGTGTTGTATATTGTTCATGAACTCCAATGCAAATATTGTGATTTTTTTTTTTTTGAATGTTCTTTTCTCTACCAGGCTCTCTGTGTGGAAATTGATCTTTTCTCCTAGTAATGGTTGGGTTTGCCTTACAAACAAAAACTGCAGAACCCACATCAGGATCAGAAATCGTGAAACTCAAATAGCTATGAAGAATTGGAATCAAAAGAGATGATGCACAAGATACGTGCATTTGAATAAAGAAAAAAAGCAGCAAAAAGGTCAACATGTATTTAATATTAAGAAAAATTCTGTTTTCATCAGAGTTAAAGAAGCCACTTTCAAGTATGCAGAAGAAGAAATGTCACAGGATCCACACTTAGACTAAACCTGAAAAGTGCTTATCTCAAACAAATACAACATTCCTGCAGTGAGCTCAGGCTGCTCAGAATCCCATCCAATCTGGCCTTGGCTGTTTCCATGGAAGGAAACCACGTCTCTGGGAAACCTGTGCCAGTATTTCACCACCCCGACTATAAAAACTCTTATTTGTTGTATCTACTCTAAATGTCCCCTGGTTTAGTTTAAAGCCACTACCACCTGTCCTGTTGCAACTGGACTTGCTAAAAAGGCTGTCCCCATCTTTCTTACACACCCCCTTTAGTACTGAAAAACAAAATCAAGAAATCCTTAGCAGCACCTTTGTGAATATATAAAGCTGCATTTTTTTTACTCTCTTGTTTTGAGTTTGTTTCTACAATTGACTTTTTTTTTTTTCTTAAATGTCTACAAGAAAATTACACAGAGACTTCCTATCCTGCATGAGTGAAACAAGTTATTCTGTTTCTGCTCTGTTTTCTATGGGTTTGAACACAAGATGTGCTGCATTTTAGAATCATAGAATGGTAAGGTTGGAAGGGGCCTCAAGGATCATCTAGTTCCAACCCCCTGCCATAGGCAGGGACACCTCCCACTAATACACGTTACTCAAGGCCTCATCCAATCTGGCCTTGAACACCTCCAGGGAGGGAGCATCCACAACCTCCCTGGGCAACCTGTTCCAGTGCCTCACCACCCTTACTGTAAAGAACTTCCTCCTAACATCTAGTCTAAATCTCCCCTCTGCCAGTTTAAGCCCATTGCCCCTTGTCCTGTCATTGCAGGACCTTGTAAATAATCCTTCCCCAGCCTTCCTGTAGGCCCCCTTCAGATACTGGAAGGCTACTATCAGGTCCCCTCGAAGCCTTCTCTTCTCCAGGCTGAAGAGCCCCAACTCTCTCAGTCTGTCCTCATAGGAGAGCTGCTCCAGCCCTCTGATCATCCTCGTGGCCATCCTCTGGACCTGCTCCAACACTTCCATGTCCTTCCTGTGCTGAGGGTTCCAGAACTGCACACAGTACTCCAGGTGGGGTCTGACAAGAGCAGAGTAAAGTGGCAGAATCCCCTCCCTTGCCCTGCTGGCCACGCTTCTCTTGATGCAGCCTAGGACTCGGTTGGCTGTCTGGGCTGCATGTGCACACTGCAGGCTCATGTTGAGCTTTTCATCAACCCAGATGAATTTTACACCAATTAGATTTTCTGCACATTTCCATGATGACGAGTGATCAATATTCTGATTTTGCTAACAGAGTACATCGACGAGCAAATGCTGGGACCGTAGTAAGCATGAAAAATTACAGCGGTGATCAATAGCAGTATGGTTCATTGCACAAAATGCCCATATTGCCACGGCTGCAATGCATTTTCTGTGTGCTATGGATCAGATCCTAATGATAATTACATCGTTGATTTGCCAGTTCACGGGATTTTGCATCCTCTTTTTAATGGGATGAATATGGATTATTGCAGATTAATTGAAAGACCAACAACATATATTTTTTAAAACTTCCACTAGCTTGGTTCTGCCTCATTTCCACCACTTTCTTGCTTGTTTAACACCCCATTTGCCCCATCAAGACTCATGATCGGAGACTCACAGACATCAAATCTGCATATCACTAAGTCTTTGTCAGAGTCCAGTACTCTGTGACCAAATTCTTTCAGGTATTTCATGCATGAAGAGAGAAATGTTTAATACCAAACTAATGTATTTAAAGATATTTGATGTTTGTGATGGTTTTGGAGTTCCCTGCCCCCCCCACTTTGTAAAATGACCCAGACTAGAACTCAGCCAACTGGAAGTTAAGGACTGAAGCTCTATTTACAGCTCAGCACAATCTACAAGCAGAGATATACACTATATACAGGAATATTTACAGAAATATACAAGTAAAAGGGAATACAGAAACACAACTCCCCTCCCAGAAATCAGAGACACCAGGAGGGGCTCCCAACCACCCTTCCACCTTCTCCCCACCCCTATACCTTACCCCAAGGTTTGCCTTACACGCAAGTTGAGTTTGGAGGATCTGCCAGGGAGCTTAGAAGGAAAGTGGTTAGTGAGATTACTTGGCAGAGAGGAGAAGGCAAGAAGCTGCTAGACAGCCTGAGACACTGTGCCTGAGAGACTGTGTTATCTGTGTTTTGAGTTCTTACTCTTAAACATCTCAGCAAGCCTGTGAGTGAAGTAGACATCACCATTGTTTCCTTTTCACAGCCTATAATATAATTTTCTCTATTAAAATATTTCAATTAGCCTCAAACCAGCACAATGTTACACTGTGTTTCCTGCTTAGCAGAGAAACTGGAAATACACTGAATTCACAATGCCAATGCAATTGGAATATACAGTTCAATTGCAATACTGCAATACCAGTGTGGTCACTGTTGCTGGTCTCTAGATTATGGTCACCAACAGGATGCTCAGTGACCCCAGTGGCTAATGAGTAAATAGCTTGAAGAAATCTCAAAGCCTTTGCTCTCTTCAAATTGTTTTGTTGTTTAGGTTTTATAGCCTGTGTGCATTGAGAGGGAAGCATTTACACCAGGAGGTGATCCACTCAACTGCAATAAATTCAGCTGATCCACTCAGCTGACATAAGCGTTTAGATACAGCTGATTCCTTTTGTGCTGAGATTAAGTCAGCTTCTTTGCAACAGCTGTAGTTAATCACATCCTACATTATTCTCCATGCTTCCTGGGCGCATCATCCTTGCTGATCTCTACTCAGCCTTCTTCCATTGTAGGTCTTTACTGGACAGTCACTGTCTGTCATAAAGGCAAACTGGTGTGTCTCTCTCTGTGACCATAAAGGTTTTTCTTCCTACTCTTTACAGCTTCCTGAGAAGGGAAAATGGAGAGAGAAGTATTGATCTCTTCTCTCTGGTATACTGTGGCAAGACATGTACGAATGGTTTAAAGCTATACCAGGAGAGGTTTAAACTTGATGTTAGAAAACACTTCTTTATCAAGAGGACGGCCAAGCACTAGAACAGACTTGCTAGGGAAGTGGTTGATTCCCCAAGCCTGACAGTTTTAAAGAGGCATTTGGACAATGTCCTTAATAATGCACTTGAACTTTTGGTCAGTCCTGAAGTGATTTGGCAGTTGAACTAGATTTAAGCTGTCTGCCCTCCTTGCAATACATCTTGAACCCAAAGTTGCAGCTGTTGACTCTGTCATCTTTCTGTGAGGACCAAAGAAAAGGAATGACTGGAGCATGAAGTATGTTGGCAACACGAGGCTTATCATTTGAAATATCTCTGAATCTTCCTTTCTGTTATTTTCCTGTTTATCTGCTTTCATTGGAAAGAGATGTAGAACATCTAAAAACCAGTCTGACATTTAGAAACCGGGAAACACAGAAGCTTTTACAAGAGAAAAATACCCCAAACAAGCGAAAATCCACCAAAAAATCCAACAAAATGTAAGAATACTACCCCCACCTTAAATAAATTAAAAGTGTTTGGATTAAGGAATGTGTTATCTTGGTCTGTATTTAAAAAAAAATGCTGAACTGTCTACTCTGAACAATCTTGAGCTTGCAGTGTGCCCAGTTGTGGCCAAGAAGGTCAATGGCACCCTGGCACTATCAGGAATAGTGTGGCCAGCAGGACCGGGGAAGTCACTCTACCCCTGTATTCAGCACTGCTCAGGCCGCACCTTGAGTACTGTGTCCAGTTCTGGGCCCCTCAATTTAAGAAAGATGTTGAGATGCTTGAACATTTACAGAAAAGGGCAACAACGCTGGTGAGGGGGCTGGAGAACAGCTCTGTGAGGAGACGCTGAGGGACCTGGGTTTGTTCAGCCTGGAGAAGAGGAGGCTCAGGAGTGCTGTCTACAACTACGTGAAGGGAGGCAGTAGCCAGGTGGGGGTTGGTCTCTTCTCCCAGGCACCCAGTGACAGAATAAGGGAACATGGCCTCAAGCTGTGCCAGGGCAGGTTTAGGCTGGACATTAGGAAGAAATTCTTCACAGAAAGTGTGATTGGCATTGGCCTGGGCTGCCCAGGGAGGTGGTGGAGTCACCATCTCTGGAGGTGTTTAAAAGGAGTCTGGATGAGGCACTTAGTGCCATGGTTTAGTTAATTAGAAGGGTTAGGTGATAGGTTGGACTCAATGATCTTGAAGGTCTTTTCCAACCTGGTTAATTCTGTGATTCCATGATTTGTGTGCCAACCACAAGAGCCTTCAGTGAAGAGGATGAGATATTATTAAACAACAATCCGACACCCGAGCTTGTGAGGATCACGGAATTTCTGCAGTGCAATTATACAACATGCAAATGAGAATACAGACTGAGAAAAGGAAGGCATAATAGAATGAGGTTATTTATGTCTAGATCATATATTCCAATGGAAAATGACTTTGACTTATGCAGCAGAAGAGCCTGGACTTTTCAGTTGTGCTTCTTCCAAGGGTAAATCTTGACTGTTTACCATCAACCTCAGATAATTGTGGAAGTAAAACCATGACTACATCGATATAGTAAACAGATCTATAACAGTGTAACAATTTTTTGCTTAAAATACAAATTCATTACCTCTTTTATTTAAACACAATCTCCCCTTACAGTGTTAATACTCTTCTGTGAACTGAATAAATTTTCTGCGATTTTATAACCCAATCTGCAAGAGAGTTTAAGAATAAAAATTAATGGAAACTGATCCCTCTAACAAATTTAGCATCTGTGTGTGACTATTCCTGTCCTAAATGAGCTAAGTAATGAAGTAACACAGATGCAGTGAACTTCCCATATGGCTAAGCTCATTGAGAAATGGTGCATATGCCAGATATGAAGAAATTTAATAATTATTTTTTTAAAAGTATCTGTATCCCCCTCCCAACTTTATTATTGCATGTGCTGTGCCCCACAGGTGCTGCATCATTGGAGTTGTGCCTCTGATATGCTGCTTTGTCAGCGCTGCAGATGAGTCTAGTCCTATCCCAATGGCTTCACTTATGTTTCTGTTCAGACTTCTTTAGCAGAGTTCCTTCCATTCCCCCAGTACTTCCTATGGCATGGATTTTATTACTTCCCCATTATTTGCAACATTTGTTTGTCTGACCACCAAAGCAAAAGGTCCAGGTACCACTGTCAATGCTAGCTTTGCACACCACTCTTATGTGCTCTAGCTTGCCCAGATTAAAGTTAAGAGAAACTGTGGAAATAAGACTGACACAAAGAGCAAGTCTGTACCTAAATCAGCCTGTTATTTTTTTTTCTCAGATGTCATATTCCTAACAAATATCCTCAGTATTCCAGATTAACCCTTCCAAGATTTCCGTTGTGTGAGTCACCTATAAAAATACTGTGTTTGGTTTTCTATCACAAGGACAAAAGACAGAAATCTTTAGCATACAAAAGCTCTATTTATTTTCTATATGTGAAATATCAAGCCAGTTACATTTTAACATCTCTGGTTTAGAAAACATGTTTGCATCCTCTAGACACAAAGCACTGCCCTCTAGGAAACATAGCTCAGGAATTCATGAACCCTGTTCTGCAGCGCATCTCTGGTGAGCTGTGGTCATGTCTACAGCCTTACCTCTGCGCTACCTCCAAGCAGAGCTCAGTCCAGTGTGATAGGAACTGATCATTTCATGGGCACATAAAAGAAAATCGAATCAAAGCAGAAATAGGATTATGGGCTCTGGACTTTGAAGTACCTAAAGTAGACATGAAGATTTACACATACAGTAGGTTGCATTACACATACAGTAGATAGCATTTTCCTGATAGAAATCTCTATGAAAAAAATTTATTTTTTCTAATGGAAAATTTCAATGAGATTCCACTTTCCTACAGGAATTTGTCTTAATTTTTTACTGCCTCCTTGATGCTATTTAGCTTTACAGCTAATTAATTATACACAAGGAAACAAGAAAATAGGACATGTCTTCTACAGTTACATGGTTGTATGGTGATTTTTGCATTTCATATAGGACAGCTAAATAAAGATAGGCACAATTGGGCTCTGCTTAGCAGTACTTGGTTATACAGTGAAACAACACTGTTTTCATAATCTTAATATATGATAAATATCTTACTACAGTTTAGCCAAAATCAACTTTTTGGAGGCAAATTAGAATCTAAATAGTCAGAGGGCTACTGAAGCTCAGACGGAAAGGTATTCAATTTTAAGACATGCAAAATTGGGTGATGGGGTTTTGGTTGCAGCCCAAATTCCACTTTCCTACAGGAATTTGTCTTACATTAGTTTTTTTACTGCCTCCTTGTTATTATTTAGCTTTTCAGGTAATTAATTATACACAAGGAAACAAGAAAACAGGACATATCTTCTGCAGTTACATGGTTGTATGGTGATTTTTACATTTCAGATAGGAGAGCTAAATAAAGATAGGCACAACTGGTCTCTGCTTAGCAGCACTTGGTTATGCAGTAAAACAACACTGTATTCATAATCTTAATATATGATAAATATCTTACTACAGTTTAGCCAAAATCAACTTTTTGGAGGCAAATTAGAATCTAAATAGTCAGAGGGCTACTGAAGCTCAGACGGAAAGATATTCTATTTTAAGACATGCAAAATTGGATGATGGGGTTTTGGTTCAAGCCCAAATCTAAATTAAATGAAAATGCTCATGGTTAAAATGCTGATATAGAAATCTTTTAAACATTCCTTTAAAAACCGTTTAACATGTCCTGTGATCCAAAAAGCACTTCAGTCTCAAAAGCACATAATTTAAAATATGCATTTATGATCTACTGATAATCAATTTGGCACATTTAGCAGCATTCATCTACTTTTCAAGCATCAAATCATTTTAGTGTTCTTGTCACTTCAGTAATGTAAACCCATTGCAGTAATGCTCTGACCACTCTCCATTGCATGCCTGAGGAACAATGAAAACGAGTCTCTCAGAAGTTGCCTAGGGTCCCAACATTTTAGCATACTGGCAGCGAGCGCAGCCAAGTAAGCCTGGGTAGACTGGGCAGCAGTATTAATGGGGAGAAGGGGGTAGGGGAGAAAAAGTACCACAGGTTGAGGTGGGAGATAAATGTTTTCTTTGCCAGAAACAGTTATTACCTGTCCTACTGGCCTCAGCTGCCTGCGCTCCTTAGCTGCAGTTGCCCTGCAGATTTTACATCAGTAGAACATCACTTTAAAACTACCTTCTGAGCTTCATTTCATTGTTACTCCTTGCTGTGGTGTTCTGCAAAATAGCTATTGTCCTTATTGTGTATTGATCTGTAGGAGGCTTTCTGTGGATTTATGATAACACAGACAAGGATGTAGCAAGCTGTTGGGGAAATGTAAAGGAAATGTTTTCCTGTCTATTCTGAAAACCAGCTTAGCATGACTCCCCAAATAAATGGACCTTAGCACACTTGGATGCTGCCTTATACAGGTGACACCTTCTTTTTAGTCTTTGTGTGCTCATGGTAAAGATACAAATAAGATCAAGAGGCACTGTGTTATATCATGGTCTCAGACAGGAGTATTGTACACATAACAAGTCACGTTGTGGCTTGAATGTGAGAAGTAACAATGGAATTCACCTAATGAAATGTGCCTGTGTGCATTGGAACTGGTCATCCCTAGCTCCCTTTATAGTCAGTGAAAAGAAACAGGCACATCAGAGCACAGTTCTCCTTGGCCTTTTGGGTATATCTAACAAACAGCCACTAAATGGTGGCAAAACTTGTGCTTATTTTTCCGCTGATGACCATTCAGAGTAGTGACTTAGATAAAAAAATGAAATTACACGTATGACACAACTGGCCAGGAGAAAAACTAACTTCTGGTAGTTACCAGCAGTTTCCAGATGTTTTTGCAGCCGTATCCCAACCCATGACTAATCCTTAACATGTTTTCCAAAAGATACCACAAAAGAAACTCTTGGAAGAGCTGAGGTGGTGCAATACCTTTTCACTGAAAAACAACAAGTTATAAAACACTGACTCTAGATGAGGAACATGAGGCTTCCAGGGGTCTAGGCCATCCAGATTCCTGGGTTGTCCAACCTCTGTCAAGATGACCTGGAATTTGGAAGCTATGAAGTCTCAAGCCTTTGGACACTGCAGCACAGACTGACCTAGAAAGAGGACTGTGGCTGACAAAGAAGTCTGTTACGTGGGCACAAGCAGATGTAGGGTTTTTTTCTTTTTCTTTTCATAAATATGACTTTTCTGCATGGTGTTGGTTGTCTTGCAAACTCTAAAGTCAGACAAGAGGAGACAAGACCCTGTCAGGATAAGGGCAGTATGTCTGACAGCAGAGTGCAGTGCTGGTTTGTGAGCCTGGCTCTGCAAAAGGCACAATAATAATGAGCAATGATTTGCAGTGGGAAAACAGCAGCAACAACAAAAGCACGGAAGAAACAGATGTGTGAAGTTTAAGGCACCAATACTGCAGTGTTGCTGAGTTAGCACAAGTATCTGCAAGTTACATCAAACTAAAGGATGCAGCAAAGCCAAAGAAATACATAAAAATTACAGAGCAAAGTGGCAACGTGCTTGATCTGAATGTGTTACATATTTTTACTTTTTCAAATTAAATAAGGGTCTCATGCATTGCCTTACACTGGGAGTTGGAGCAAAATCTAAAAAGAAAAAATCAAGCTGCCTAAAAACTCATCAGCTTTGTTGAATTGTTGGTGAAATGGCTTCCAGGAACTGCAGGTTTTAGCATGCAATATCCAGTGAAATAGCAGTACCTTAGAAACTGCACGTGATGCTCTGGTTATGGTTCCTTTGCTGTTCTGGGTGGCAGTAGCTGGAAAATCTGGGTGTCACATTACTATGATTAGGCAACAGTCATGCAGGGAGCTCTTCACTGGAGTAAATCTCAGCACTCTGTGCTTTAGGTTGCTAACAACAGTTTGTACGGGTTCAAAGAGAATTTCAGGGAAGGAAAATTAGAAGATTCCTGACTACACGGAAACTACCTTGGCTTAAGGAGTTCCCTAGAGCTGAAAACAGTTTGAAACTCTGAGTGCATTAGGGGAAAAATACTATTTTTTATATATATATATATGCATGTCTTGTTCCCATCATACATTCAGATACCTGCTAAAAGTCCTATTTAAATACATAGCTGTTTGAAACACGTTCCAGACATTGCTCATCTCTTTCATACAGCAGCTTTCATAACAGCAGGGGATTTTGTGGTAATGTCACAAATACAGTAAAATTCCCACTGAAACAATGCCTTTTCCCAGCTACTGCCAGAATCCTAGAACATGCTGCATGAATTAATATTTTTGAACAAAGGGATATTGCCTAAATGCTAGTTCAAAGTAATGGCAATCAAATTAAAATCTATGCAGGTCTTTAGTTTTTACTTCTAGGTCTGAAAAATATGAATATTGTTAACAAAGAAAATCATGGCAATCACAGTCTAGAGGGACAAGATGATACACTCACAAACAAGGCAGAGTTGTAGTGTAAATAGCTGGTCTCCTCATACTGTTGAAAACTTCCTGTGATACAGCCTCAAAGTATAATGTGTTACAGGAGGCAATAACTACCTTCCATCCACTTTTGAAAACAACTTGAGATGTTGAAAGCCTTAGAACCAAGATGATGAAAGGAAGGTATTTATACCTGTCAGGAAACTGAAAGCAAGTTTAACCTCAAAATGGCAAAAATATCCTGGCAAATGGAGATAATAACAGTGTATTATCAGGAGTGAGAACAGCAGCTGCATCACAGGCTTGGTGCCCTGGGTTTGTGTGTAGTGTCTGGGTTTGCTTCATCTGTGAATTCACTCACTTTATTTAAAATAAAAAAAAAAATCCAGAAGAAAAGATGAATTATTCTTTCTAGCTGGCACGTTGAGCAGCTGAGTATGCTTCAGTTTTACAAAGACTTTCCAGATGACTTTGAACATTGAATGAAAATGTTTCTAGTGGGATGGAGTCTAGTTGGAGACCTGTAACTAGTGAAGTCCCACAGAGTTCAGTAGTGGGACCAGTTCCGTTCAATATATTCATCAATGACCTGCATGAGGGCACAGAGTGCACTGTCAGCAAGTTTGCTAATGACACAAAGCTGGGTGGAGTGGCTGACACACTGGAGGGTTGTGCTGCCATTCAGTGAGACTTAGGCTGGAGAGCTCGGCAGGGAGAAACTTAAGGAAATTCAACAAGGGCAAGTGTAGTCTTGCACCTGGGAAAGAACAATGCCAAGTATCAGTATAGGTTGGGGACTGACCTATTGGAAGGCAGTGAAGGGGAAAAGGATCTGGGGATCCTAGTTGATGGGAGGTTGACCATGAGTCAGCAATGTGCTCTTGTGTCCAGGAGGGCCAATGCCATTCTGGGGTGTATTAAAAGAGCTGTGGTTAGTAGGTCAAGAGAGGTTCCCCTGCTGCTCTACTCTGCCCTGGTGAGGCTGCATCTGGAGTACTGTGTCCAGTTCTGGGCCTCTCAGTTCTGGAAGGACATAGAACTGTTTGAGAGAGCTCAGTGCAGAGCTGCAAATGTGATTAAGAGAATGGAACATCTCTCTTACAAGGAGAGACTGAGGGACCTGGGGCTCTTCAGCTTGGAGAATCATAGAATGGTAAGGTTGGAAGGGACCTCAAGGATCATCCAGTTCCAATCCCCTGCCATAGGCAGGGACACCTCCCACTAGTACAGCTCACTCAAGGCCTCATCCAAGCTGGCCTTGAACACCTCCAGGGAGGGAACAGCCACAACATCCCTGGGCAACCTGTGCCAGTGTCTCATCACCCTCACTGCAAAGAACTTCCTCCTAACATCCAGCCTAAATCTCCCCTCTGCCAGTTTAAACCCATTGCTCCTAGTCCTGTCTTTGCAAGACCTTATCAATAGTTCTTCCCCAGCCTTTCTGTAGGCCCCCTTCAGATACTGGAAGGCTACTCTAAGGTCTCCTGGAAGCCTTCTTTTCTCCAGGCTCAAGAAGATCATCAGGTCCAGCTGCTGACCTAATGCTGCCAAGTGCATTGATTTCACAGATTCACAGGTTGCATTAAGTTGGAAGGGACCTTCAAAGGTCATCTTGTCCAACCCCACTGCAGTCAATAAGGACACCTCCAGCTAGAGCAGGGCTGCATCAAGTCTGACCCTAAATATCTCCAGGGATGGGGCCTCAACCACATCCCTGGGCAACCTGTTCCAGTGTTTTATCACTCTAAATGCCATGAATTCCACTATGATGTAAGAAAAACCTGAGCTTGGGCAGGGGTTTTTTGGGGAGGACTCTTAAGATGTTCCTTTGTTTTTCATCCACCTTCAGCTGCGGACCACAAACAGCAGCATCCAGATAGGTTCTGAAGGTCATGAGAGTGTTGGGTTGGTAGTTGGGACCTGATGATCTTAGAGGTCTTGTCCAACCCTAATAATTCTGTCATCCTATATAAACTCCAGCTAAGCTGAAGGAACCCCAGAAGGGAAATTTCTTCATTCAGCAGCAGCAGCTTCAGCTTTCTGGTGGCCCTTTTGTCACATGCCTCCTTGTAACAATATTGACTTTAGAACACCTACACTTTGTTCTCTTCCCTACCAGGACAGCTGCTAATTGGCTAGTAAAACAAACATCACATGCTCCATGGGGCTCCTACAAGGTTGGCAATCAAGGGCTCTCTAATAACCTCTTAAATACTCTCATCAAGCTTGTCCTTGCTGTTTGCTTTAGGACAAGGCTGTTTTTCCTCTCCCCTTCCTATTTAGTCGACTGCAGCGATAGTTGGGAGCCAGAGGTCACCCAAAGTAAATGCAGGTGCTGGGCTGGTTTGTTCTTTCTCGACTGTGGAGTTTGCTTTTCTCTGTTGGCAGAGTGGAGGTGGCTGTCTCTGGAGGCATCACCTCATGGTTTGAGGTTGGGTAATCCAACCTGAGTGTGGCTCCTGAGCCTCTCCTGGCAGGGTGTCAAACCCCGGTGGAGCAAACAGGAGGGTAACAAGAGAAAGGAGAGGTTGTTTGAGAGGAAGAGGGGAGCCCACATTGTCCACACTGTGTTGTGTTCCTCCTTCATGTGGTATCCAAAGTCAGCAGGAAACTGGACCGAGTGCTTGTGGGAGACTGTGGGATGAAGCAGAGAAAACAAGTGGATGTTTATAGAGCCATAGAATGGTTTGGGCTTGGATTGGAAGGGATCTCTAAAGGTCATCTAGTCCATAACCACCCCTGCAGTTTAGCCCTTTCCCATCCATAGGATTGTTTTGCTTGGAAGAGCCCCATAGGCAGGGACACCTCCCACTAGTACAGGTCACTCAAGGCCTCATCCAACCTGGCCTTGAACACCTCCAGGGAGGGAGCAGCCGCATCCTCCCTGGGCATCTTCTTCATCCTTTCCCTCTCCGTCTTCCCCCTTCCAGCACCACCTTCCCTCTCTCACTCCACACCACCTTTTTGCTTTTTCCCTTTCATCCCCCAAACTCAGAGCACCTGGGGGCTGTTGGAGTCTCCTCCCACCCCAGGTGTGAGCACTTTGCCCTCCCTGCCCACTCCCCTTTATAATCAGCCCCAGGAAAAGCAGCAGCCCCAAGTTTGCCCAACTGGGCAGAGGGATCCTCCTCCTGTGACCACTGGTGAGTCCCCATGGTGCACACTGGGTGAATGGTGGAGGTGATCTAAAGGCCGGGGGGCCTAGTGGCCCCCTGGTTTGTCAGGGTAGAATGCTGATACCTAATTTGATGTCACCTGTGGGTGCTGGCTGGGCTTGTGCTTGTTGCAACTTAGGCTGAGCTTCTCCGTGCTTAGCTGCTTCTTTCTGGTCGCTTATGATGAGCTGAAGTACTTGGCTGAACTGGAAGCTCTTGGAGGGAGTAGTGTTGTGATGTCATGGAATTGTTGTGGTTGGACAAGTCCTCTGAGAGCATCAAGCCCAACCTTCAACTCAACATCACCATGGCCATTAAACTATGTCCCCAAGTGCCATGGCCACACATTTCTTGACCACCACCAGGAATGGTGACTCCACCACCTCCCTCACAGCAGCTGTCCTTTGTGGTCCTCATCTCTTTGAAGGGAAGTTGAGGACTGGATTATAGAATGGCTTTGACTGGAAGATACCTTTCAGATTGTGAAGGCCATGCCAGCGCTGTCGGGCCACCACTAAATCATGTTCCTCAGCTCCATGGCTTTGAAACCCCTCCAGGAATAGGGACTCCACCACTGCCCTGGGCAGGCTTGGCCAGGCCTTGAAAACCCTCAAGAGGAAGAAACTGTTCCTTATGGCCAACCCAAACCTTCTGGAACAACTTGAGGCCATTTCCTCTTACAACTTTTTCCTTGGGAGGAGAAATCCCCTCCATAACCAACTTCCCATGGAGCTCCTGTCTTTTGGAGAGATTTCACATCCCTGTTGCTGCTCTGTGCTGAGCAAGAGAGACCACCAGCTGCTCCCTCCTCACCCTGCTGTCAGCAGCAGAGGCTCTTTCTTTTCATAAGGTCATAACTTTTGATCCAGACCAGCAGTTACCTTAGTGCTGCTGATTTCCTCAGCTCTCAGTTTCCTCTCACCAGCTGGAGCTAGCCAAGTGCACTGGTAGTACTGAAGAAGGGACTTTGGAGTAGAAGGGATGAGAACCCACCAGTGCTGACCCCACAGTGCCCCAGTAAATCCCCCTCCCAAAGTCAGGTTCCCAGCCTGAAATGTCTAAATTGGAGAGAGGTGGATTGAATCACAGAATTAACCAGGCTGGAAAAGACCTTTGAGATCATAGAGTCCAACCTGTCACCTAACAGCTTCTCATCAACTAAACCATGGCACTGAGTGCCTCATCCAGACACCTTTTAAACACTTCCAGGGACAGTGACTCCAGCACTTCCCCAGGCAGCCCATTCCAATGCCAATCACTCTTTCTGTGAAGAATTTCTTCCTAACACCCAGCCTGAACCTGTCCTGGCACAGCTGGAGGCTGTGTCGCCTTGTTCTGTCCCTGGGTGCCTGGCAGCAGAGCCCAACCCCACCTGGCTACAACCTCTTTTCAGGTAGCTGCAGAGAGCAATGAGGTCTGCCCTGAGCCTCCTCTTCTCCAGGCTGCACACCCCCAGCTCCCTCAGCCTCTCCTCACAGGGCTGTGCTCCAGGCCCCTCTCCAGCCTTGGTGTCCTTCTCTGGACACCTTCCAGCACCTCATTTGCTGGGTGGATTTTTTGGTGGACAAGGAATTGATTGCATCCAGAGAGTCAACTGCTCAAGGTCCAGACTGAGACTGGTGACAGTTAATGTTCCCTCAGAGACCCATACTGGGACCAGTGCTGTTTGATATTGCCAGGAGTGACATAGTGAGGCTGGATGCATCCTCAACCTTGAGGGCAGCTACTCTGGAGGTGACCCAAACCCCATTTTGCAGAGCACAGTGTGGCTTCCTGGTGAGCATCCATCTCTCCTCCACACCTGCACCTTCTCTGGAGGGCAGAGCCCTGCTGAAGAGACTGAGAGGTGACCTCATCAATGTTTATAAATATGTAAAGGATGAGTGCCAGGAGGATGGAGCCAGGCTCATCTCGGTGATGTTCAATAACAGGACAAGGGGCAGTGGGTGGAAGCTGAGGCATAGGATGTTTCATGTAAACATGAGGAAGAATTTTTTTACCATGAGGGTGACAGAAGACTGGAACAGGCTCTCCAGGGGGTTGTGGAATCTCCCTCTCTGGAGATACTCAAAACCTGCCTGACTGTGTTTCTGTGATCTGATATAGGTGATCCTGCTCTGGCAGGGGGGTTGGACTGGATGAGCTTTTGAGATCCCTTCCAGCCCATGACATTCTTTAATTCTGTGATTCCTGGGGGATGTAAAGCATTCAATTCTGACAATGAGTTATAAACAGAATATGGAATTTTGCAACCACTTATCTTCCAGCTTTCTTGGAATATTGAAATCTACCTGAAGTGATAATGAAAATTTTATTTTACGTCTTTTGCAGACTCTGAATTGAAGTTATAAATAGGTAGACATGAAAGTGCTGTGTTCAAAAGTGTAAGTACCTAATTATTATTTAAAATCTGATCTCAGGATGTTTAAATATAGTTTTAGCATATGAATTCTTCGAGGCTAACATGAAATGAGTTGTCCTCCAATTCTGCCTTTGATTACAGAGACTCTCTGAATTCGTGTTTGTTGCTTTAATATCAAATTGATGAAAAAGTGTCATGCATATTAAACATTCATAAGCTACAGGATCATCAGGCTCTATTAAAGGAAGCCTCAATTTTTGCTGAATGAATATTAAACAGAAAAAAAAATTTAGACTGCTTTCCAGTTTTATCTTAATTCACTAAGAGCACATATAACTTGTGCATTCTTCACTGATACTGTATAAATTTTCTATGATGGTGGAACCTTTGGGATACCCAATAGGTGACAACAGCTTAAACATTACAGAACAAAGACCAAATCGATCCCAGTTGCTGTTAGATACACTGACAAGTCAAGAGTGGTAAGATGTGCATTCTGCTCAGGACCAGTAAACACACCCTCTTGTGTATTTGTGGGGGGGTCTGTCTCTTCTCCTTAGTATGAGGTGATAGAAGAAGAGGAAATAGCCTGAAATTGAGCCAGTGGAGATTCAGATATTAGGAAAAATGTCTTTACTGAAAGAGTGGTCAGGCATTGGAAGACCCCCATGTGGCTCCTTGTGAAGAGAGAGTCTTCACTTCGTAGCTGTCCTTTAAGAACTGGAATACTGTGATCTCTTCACTGGTAACAGGCTACCCAGGGGAATATTTCATCTCAAAAGAAGAAAGGTATTTTTTTACAGTGAGAAAACTCATAAACCAATCGCTGGAACAACTCCCTAGGGATGTGGTAGAGCCCACATCACCAGAGATTTTCAAGATGTGATTAGATGGAGTACTAGACTGTCTCATCTAGGCAGCCTTTCATCATGAAAGGCTTAAACAGATGAACTTTTCTGCTCCTTTCCATTTTGGGCTGTTCTGTGATTCTGTGATCTGTACATAGCAGGTAGAGAATGCAAATCCTACACTTACTGAACCTATTGCTGCCAAAATGTGGATGAGAAGTAGCTTGTGAACCAATGAATCATCAAGTGATGATGACAGCAAGAAATGAGGAGTAAACACTTAA
Source organism: Eubucco bourcierii (assembly GCA_013396675.1). Taxonomy (NCBI): domain Eukaryota; kingdom Metazoa; phylum Chordata; class Aves; order Piciformes; family Ramphastidae; genus Eubucco; species Eubucco bourcierii. The sequence continues at coordinate 382,578 of VWZE01003466.1, forward strand.
AAAGTAATTGGAATTATCTGTAAAGTATAGGCAAAGGCAGGAATAAAAATTAGATAAGGAAAGTGCACCTCACTCCTCATAAGGAGTGCACCCTCAGCAAGTTTGCAGATGACACCAAGCTGTGTGGCACAGTCGACTTGCTAGAGGGCAGGGATGCCATCCAGAGGGACCTGGACAGGCTGGAGAGTTGGGCCCAGGCCAACCTGATGAAATTCAATAAGGCCAAGTGTAAGGTCCTGCACCTGGGTAGGCACAATCCCAAGCACAAATACAGGCTGGGTGGTGAATGGCTGGAGAGCAGCCCTGAGGAAAAGGACCTTGGAGTCTGGGTTGATGAAAAGCTCAACATGAGTCTGCAGTGTGCACATGCAGCCCAGACAGCCAACCGAGTCCTAGGCTGCATCAAGAGAAGCGTGGCCAGCAGAGCAAGGGAGGTGATTCTGCCCCTTTACTCTGCTCTCGTCAGACCCCACCTGGAGTACTGTGTGCAGTTCTGGAACCCTCAGCACAGGAAGGACATGGAAGTGTTGGAGCGGGTCCAGAGGAGGGCCACAAAGATGATCAGAGGGCTGGAGCAGCTCTCCTATGAGGACAGGCTGAGGGAGTTGGGGCTCTTCAGCCTGGAGAAGAGAAGGCTTCGAGGGGACCTGATAGTAGCCTTCCAGTATCTGAAGGGGGCCTACAGGAAGGCTGGGGAAGGATTATTTACAAGGTCCTGCAATGACAGGACAAGGGGCAATGGGCTTAAACTGGCAGAGGGGAGATTTAGACTGGATGTTAGGAGGAAGTTCTTTACAGTAAGGGTGGTGAGGCACTGGAACAGGTTGCCCAGGGAGGTTGTGGATGCTCCCTCCCTGGATGTGTTCAAGGCCAGATTGGATGAGGCCTTGAGTAACCTGTAGTAGTGGGAGGTGTCCCTGCCTATGGCAGGGGGTTGGAACTAGATGATCCTTGAGGTCCCTTCCAACCTTACCATTCTATGATTCTATGAAAGACTGAGGAAAAAGGTTAATTAATGTCTTAGATTTTGCTGATCAGCTAAGCATTATCCAAAATTAATTATGGTAAACTGCTAGATAGTCGAGAATGCAGAATCTGTAATTCTGTTGTGTGCTGACATAAATTTATGACAAACAGGAGTATAACGAAAATTGCAGTCACACAGAGACACACAGACATGCATACTCATGAGGAATAGCTTCAGCTGATACTGCAACATCAGTCAAGGATAATTTAGTCTTTACTGCTCCAAACAACACTCTCCTGACTACAGATATCCACGTTGTTCCCATGTTGTGGGACTAGCAAACCATATCCAGAGTAAAAAGCATTATCAATCGGGTGATTAACTTCGTGACTTCATAAGGTGTCCTGGGAACTGCCCCTCAGGAAGGCTACACATCAAATTTTGAGACTAGCAGTGTACATAAAACTCAGTGTCAAGGATCTAATGGCCTTGTCTATAAAAATTACTTCCTTTAGCTGTTTCATAAATTAGAGATGTCTACACATGAACCATCTTTCAGAAAATGAAGAAAACATAAATTCCCCCCCCCCNTCTAAGAATTTGAGAAATCTCAGTTGTAGTTGTCAGATTCATTTTGTGAAAACTGTTAATGCCTTTGATGTCACTCTTTCCATTACAGTTCTTTTCCAACTTCAGAAATATTCAATGCATGAATACCACAGAATCTTTTCAGGACACATCTTTATTAAATTTAAGAAGGACATTGAGGTGCTTGGGTGTGTCCAGAGAGGCTGGTGAGAGGCCTTGGGCACAAGCTTTATGAAGAGAGGCTGAGGGAGCTGGGATTGCTTAGCCTGGAGAAGAGGAGGCTCAGGGGAGACCTTGCTGTCTACAGCTACCTGAAGGGTGGTTGTAGCCAGAGGGAGGTTACCTTCTTCTCTCAGGCAACCAGCACCAGAACAAGAGGACACAGTCTCAAGCTGTGCCAGGGGAAGTTTAGGCTGGAGGTGAGGAGAAAGTTCTTCACTGAGAGTCATTGGCTACTGGAATGGGCTGCCCAGGGAGGTGGTGGAGTCACCGTCCCTGAAGGTGTTCAAGGCGCATTTGGACGTGGCACTTGGTGCCATGGTCTAGTCTTGAGGTCTGTGGTGATGAGTTGGACCTGATGATCTTTGAGGTCTCTTCCAACCCTGGTGATACTGTGAAATAAAACTGACTTCACTGAGTTCACAGCCATTTTTATTTAATTTTCTGCAGATACATTAAAAAACAATGACAAAAATAATTTTGATTTCACAATGTTCACAGAAAGCATATGCTTTAAATAGTAAGAGCTTGCCCAGGAAATCTGGTCAAATGATTCTATGCACCCAATAAAGGCACAGGAAAAAGCCCTATATTATTTACCATATAGTGCACAGACCTCTCTTAAGTTCACTCCCACCTTGTAAAAGTACTGAGGCAAAAAGCCCAATACTCATTGAGCTAGAAGAGCAGAACCACTCTCTTTAAAATTAACCTTTGCCACCAACATCACACACAAACATCTGCAGCTGGTGCTAGCAGCAAGTTGGACACTTTCTGACTGTATGCCCTGAATTTGCAGTCCAAGAATCACTTAGTCATATTTAACAGAAAGTCTTGATCTATCTGAAGCAACATGGTCTATCAAGCAGTCCCAGAGATGCTGCTGGCAGAATGAGATCCATTCCCTGGAAAGTGGGATCTGGCTGAATGAGTCCCCTGCCCTTGCCTACCTGCAGCAGCAAGTGTGGAGAATTCACTGAGGAGAGAAGGTGATGACATTGACACAGTAGAGATGAAGGAAAAGGCAGGCTTGCCAGGGTGGCTGTGGAACCAAGAAAGCTGTCCACCAGCAGGACTTGTGAGGTGTGATCTAGTCGTCCCTGATGTCCAGAGTTGTCCACCACCACGTATTTGTTCTCCAAGTCCCTGTGAGCCTAAGTTATGGTGTGGAAAGCATAGTTAAGTTGCCCGCTTGTCTGGAGCACAGCCCTACAAGGAACAGCTGAGGGAGCTGAGGTCATTCAGCCTGGAGAAGTGGAGGCTCAAGGGTGACCTTATTGCTGTCTGCAACTATCCCAAGGGAGGTTGTAGCCTGGTCGGGGGTTGGTCTCTTCTCCAAGGCAACCAGTGACAGAACAAGAGGATACAGTCTCAAGCTGTGCCAGGGCAGGTTTAGGCTGGATATTACGAAGAAATTCTCTACAGAAAGAGTGATTGGCCATTGGCATGGGCTGCCTGAGGAGGTGGTAGAGTCACCATCCCTGGAAGTGTTTAAAAGGAGGCTGGATGAGGCACTTAGTGCCATGGTTTAGTCAATTAGGTGTTAGGTGATAGATTGGACTCAATGATCTTGAAGGTCTTTTCCAACCTGATTGATGCTGTGATTCTGTAAAACACAAATATACACACAGACAACGGTTGTGCAGCACAGAAGTGATTTTTTTCTCATCCTCCTTTCATATAAAATGGTGCAAATCTACAGTGAAGGTAGACATTTCTATTTGGAAACATTGCCATAAAAGTGGTGAAGATCAGACTTAGCATGATCGAGACTTATCCTGGTGGGAAAACACAACACACAGTGATTATCAGAAGACAAACATCAAATTAGAAGGTGGCTGAGGCATCTGTGATGACAAAAAAGGAACTGTTTCCAGTGGCCTCATTGAAGCTAACCTAAGATGCATCCCCTTGTGATAGCCAGTTCATTCATGAGTGATTCTCTGGCACAGATTGGGCCAGATGTGCTATTCAAACCTTTAGCAAACAAATTTGTAGCAGTTCCAATTGGTTATGGTGAATTTCCCAGGTGGCTATTTCAATAATAAACAGAACTAGACATTTTATTTACCTCAATCAGGTACCTCAATAGGCACTTAAATCTTATTTTGACAGCTGTTTCTATGCATGCCTGCTTTGAAGGAAAGGAAGTGACAGGTGGCAATTGCAGCAATTCCTGCTTCCATGAGGTTTCCTGGAACTCTTGTTAGTTTTGATTAATGCCGTGCTTATCATGTTCTATCCAAGATAACTCATATGTCAGAGCTATCTGACTGTTAGCATAAGTAAACAACCATTCCCTTCCCCATCTGGTTCATCTGTAGACATCTCTAATTTATGAAATAGCTGAAGGAAGTCATTTTATGGACAAGGCCATTAGGTCCTTGACACTGAGTTTTATGTACACTGCTAGTCTCAAAATTTGATGTGTAGTCTTCCTGAGGGGCAATTTCCAGGAGCTGGATCTTCAAAAGAGGGTATTCTGTAACAAAAAATCCGAAAAGAAACTCACTTCCCCCTCCTCTGCACGTCTTCCATCCTCATTACAGAATGTATCATTGACAAAATTATCCTTTCATTGCAATGGTTGCTGTAAGTGGGAGCAGGTTGTATGGCCTTGAAAGAGCTTGCCTTAATGATTCAGTCCCATATTGAAAAGCACTTTGTCATATGGCATGATAGGAAAAAAACCTATCAAAATTCGTTGGATAACTGTTTGGATCTGTTAATTTTAAAATTAACTAGAAAGTGCTCTCTCAGACAATAATTCCTGTTGTGTTCTGAAGACCCCCATGGTTTGCCCCAACACCTGCCTCCAGAAATAACAACCGTCTGGCAAACCATGCAGTGGGAGTAACTGGTACCCACTTAGACAGGACTCACAGCTTGGTAACTAAGTTCCCTTTAAAGCTGACCAATTTGGTCCACAAATGTGTGGCACTGGTTTTTCTGCATCCAGCTTCTACTGCCAGTCTTAGACCAAGATGGCAGCTGACTGATATTCCTAGCTTTCCCAAGCCAGTTTGTCAGGGACTCTGCTGTTATCTATGCTACCAAAATTTTTGTGTCTGCAGAGACTTACCATGTGAACAGGGAGCCTGACATTGTTTTCACAGCAAGAGAGGATGTAATCAGCACTGTTGGCAGAGTCAGGAGAGCCAAGGGCTGTTTCCTCAGAAACACATGGTGAGAACAAATGGTAGTAATTTTGCTAACTGACCAAAACCTTTATGACTGTTTTCACCCTGTTGTTTTCATTCTAGGAAAGCAATACAAACAAAGAATTGAAGAATTTTTTATACAATGTGGATGGACTCTTGGAAGGAGTTTAATACCAAAAGATCATTTAGATCTTGAGGATATTTTAGAAGAGGTTCAAAAGAAATGTGCACTCTTGTAGTTGCTACAGTTTGTTCACATGTCTTTTAACCTGTTTCTGTAGGGCAGTATATGAAACTCAAAGGATCTGGGAGAAAGAAAAATGATTGGATGAAATCTGGGCTATTGATCCCAGCAGAAAAAAATGCCAGGATGAGATACACCCAGAAATATCTGTCTGCCATTGGGGAACCACTGGAAATGGCTGTCATAGCACAGCATGTATCATAGAATCATAGAATGGTAAGGTTGGAAGGGACCTCAAGGATCATCTAGTTCCAACCCCCTGCCATAGGCAGGGTCACCTCCCACTAGTACAGGTTACTCAAGGCCTCAATAACAAATGTAATATCAAACCAATGGGGTTTGGGCTTCGCTATTAGTCAAGCAAGCACCAGTCTTGGCTGACATCATCGGAGACTCAGTGCCACTGTACTGTGTCACTTTGTACTTTTGCCACTGCACTGTACAGCTGCTTTGGCTCAGGTCTCCTCTTGCACTCGTGACTGCCCTGGGCAGGCAGAGAGGTGTGGTTTGCTTTGCTTTCATCCTGTAGAGCTCACTGTGAACTGGCAGAGGGAGACTTTTGCAACAGAATGTGAAAAATCCACTTTGAGAGGGCATGAGTTCATCTGTCTTTGCCACCAAGCAAATGTGGCAAAGGTAACCAAGGTAACATGGCAATTTTGTATTAGCACTAAACACACAACTGAGGTTAGAGTAAAATCCTTAGAGAAAATTATTTCACTGGCGGCTGAGACAAAAGATCCAGATTTGGTACATACAGATTAAAAAGCATGGTTTTAGCAGCTGCTGTGACTGCAGTTGAGAACCCACCTCTGAGGTCAGAGAGATACAGTCTGGCATGACTGATACCTCCCAGCAGTCACTGAGGACTTGGGTAAAAGTGACCATTGTTGTGTTGCAGAGTGGATATTGACTGAGAAATTGTGATGTTTGGGTGTTACCCATCCACACACACAAAGAATTCACCCAGACGATGCAGGCGGCTGGAGGTTAAGGAATGAAGCTTTCTATTCACAGGTTAGCACAACATAGAAGCAGATATTTACAATATAGTACAAATATTTACAACTATGCACAAAAATTTACAAGTTAAAAGTAATACAGAAACACAATCCCCCTCCCAGAAATCAGAGTCCCCAGGAGGGGCTCCCAAACACCTGTCCACCTTCTTTTCAACCCCCACTCTTATCCCAGAATCTGCCTTATGTGCAAGGTGAGTTGGGAGGGTCAGCGAGGGGGGTTAAAAGCAGAATGATTAGTTGGGTTACACAGATCCAAGCAGAAGAGAGACTCTGATGGACCCTGACAGACAGACTGTCTTATCTATATTTGTGTCATTGCTTTTTTATATCTCAGCAAACCTATGAGTGAAGTAGACATCACCACTGTCTTCTTTTCACACCCTATAATCTCTTTTTTCTCATTAAAATATTCCAATTAGCCTCAAACCAGCACAGAAATCCTGGTTACATACAGTAAAACCTTTTTGTAAACACAGTTTTTGTACTTCATTTTGCAGGTAAGTGGGTTGTAAGAACTCAATACTGCGCACATAGTTGATTAAGACTTGAATTCGGTAAAAAGTGGAAGGCATTCCCAAAAGCTAGTCGAGGCTACAGATAGCATAAATTGCCTCCCAAGATGTCTCCCTGCCCTACTCTGATGTCAGTTTTAGCCTTGATGCCTCAATATGTGGCATGAATACAGAATGCAGTGCTCTGGCTAAGGAAGGATATGGGAAGCTTGTACAGCAAGTAATTTCAGTAAGAAATTCAGTAAGAAGTTGATCAGATAGTGTTTGTGTTTCCCTTCTGTATTTTATGCCTAAACTCTCTTTAGAGATTCAGAATAGAGATTCAGAAGAGCCTCCTGGATCCTGCAAGGTCACCATTTTATAACTACTCCAAGCTCTAGTTCTTGCCCATCTTCCTCCCTGACCCTTGTAATTATCCAGTTCCTAGACCTGGCTTTCACAAAGCTTTATGTACACACAAACCAGCTGCTCCTACCTACTCAGTTGATTCCTAAAGCCCATAAAGACCACTTTATGTTTATAAACCTTCACCTAGGTACAGATTAAAATAGCTCTAAGGTCAGCAAAACTCTTCACTGGGAACATGTAAGGAAACAATGATGAAAATTATTATCATAAAGAAAATTCATATGATGAAAGTAGAGAATTACAACTGACTGCCGTCCGCACTCTAAAGTTCATACATCATGTTTTCTGGGTCTGGTCCAGCATGTAGTAGCTTATAACTGTTTCTTTAATTCATTACAAAATTAGGAAAACATCAGAGAAGGAGCGATGTGACACACCAGCTACAGAATTAGCTCCTGGAAAGCTGCAGTTCTTTTCACTAACATTAAGAGAAAAAGTTGACTGTGGAGCGATTAATGGCAGGGTAATACTTTCACCAGAGAATTTTGAAGAGTAGCAAGTTCAATGCCAGGTGTAATTTAATTGCTTTAATTCAGCAGCATTTCTTGTTCTGCAAGGAATATTCTAAATTATTACACTATTGCAAAAACCTAGTATCTGAAGGGGTCTTACAGGAAGGCTGGAGAGGGACTATTTACAAGGTCTTGCAATGACAGGACTAGGGACAATGGGTTTAAATTGTCAGAGGGGAGATTTAGACTGAATGTTAGGAGGAAGTTCTTTGCAGTGAGTGTGGTGATGCACTGGAACAGGTTGCCCAGGGAGGTTGTGGATGCTCCTTCCCTGGAGGTGTTCAAGGCCAGGTTGGAGGAGGCCTTGAGTGA
>VWZE01003466.1:390657-418604 GCA_013396675.1 Eubucco bourcierii
AGCTGTACTAGTGGGAGGTGTCCCTGCCTATGGCAGGGGGTTGGAACTAGATGATCCTTGAGGTCCCTTCCAACCTTACCATTCTATGATTCCATGACTCACTGCCATAGCACTAATACTAGAAGCTTGCTGTGTCTTTACTGGTATCATTTGAACCTAGGATCAAATTTTTATATTATTCATTTTGTTCGATACCAAATCCTTTTTCTTGTACAGAGTGTGAGTTACTGCCTCAAAAAGAAAAAGCTTTTAGAAAAGGTAGCTTTGACAGACTCTACCTGTGATCCTCTAAGAAATGCTTCTTTGCAGAAGTAGTTTCATGAGCTGCTCATGAATTTTTCTTTCTTTGGAAGATGTGTAGTTAGGCAGCAGGACATGCTCATTGTATCTTGAGCTTTTATCTTCAAGAGAGCTTTTCAGTATTCTGGTCCTGAAGGCTTTGTGAGTGAATGAATTTGAGGGCTAATCGAGTGGCTGAATCCCCTAAATTTATGATGAAAATTTTCATATACAATTTTTGTGATGAATAACAGAGTAAAATCAGTTGGAAAGGAAAAAAAAAACCCATTCCTTCTTTGAAAAAGAACACATACTTGTGACTTACTCATCTGCTGTGCTTTGCCCAATGTTCATCTATTTTTGAGTTTATATTGTTTCAGACTAGAGAAGGGTAGAATTACATTGGATATTAGGAAGATGTTCTTTAGTATGAGGGTGGTGAAACACAGGAACAGGTTACCCAGACCTTGTCCCTGGAGACATTAGTGGTCAGGCTTGATGTGGCTCTGAACCTGATCTAGTTGGGGATGTCCCTGCTTACTGCAGGGAGGTTGAACTAGATGATCTTTGGAGGTCTCTTTCAACCCTCTGACTCTGATTCTGTGACAATATAGGAAACTACTATCTGCTGTCCCCAAGAGCAAAGATGGGAGAAGCAACTCCTCAAAGGGTGACAGGAAATGGCAGCTGAACTGAAGGAATCAGGGCAATTTGTGCTGCTAGGACAATCTGCACATCTATGCTGCTGATGGAATCGCTGAGAAATGTAGGCTTTTTCATGCTGCATCATCTTGCAGAATCTTACTAGAACTAATCAGAAACTTACATGTAAAATTCCAGGTTTTTTTCTTGGTTGATTTTACCAGGTTTTCTTCCATATGTGGATGCCAAGCTGAATTTTCTAGGTTTCTGTGGAAAGGAAATCTATTTTCTTGCCCCCAGTGCTGTAACTTTTCGCTTTCAGAAAGTTGGGTTGAAATAGCATCAGCTTACACTTTTATAATGTTAATTACAAAACTTTTTAAGTGGATGTGCTTATTATATTGGCATTAGGAGAGTGCATTGCACTGGAGAGAGGCCTATAAATCACTGATTTCTGCATGTAGGTCCTCTTCATGTGTCTGATTGCAAGCAGATGTTTTGAGGACACTTGCTGGCAGTCTTCCACTTGTTTTTACACTTTTTAAAGGTTACATTTTACCTGGGACTTGTGAACTCCCTTTGTTTTATTGCTATCAAAAGCAATAATTGGCATTTAAAAGTAAGGTTTTTCTCTGCATTCAAAAAAACCTCATGGGAGTATTTTATACTACAGCTTTGATGCCTATTTTTGTGACAGTATGTTGACTGCATCTAATGTTTAAAGTCTCATACATAATCCTCTTAAAAGTTTTGGGGAAAAAAAAAAGAATCATAGAATGGTAAGGTTGGAAGGGACCTCAAGGATCATCTAGTTCCAACCCCCTGCCATAGGCAGGGACACCTCCCACTAGTACAAGTTACTGAAGGCCTCCTCCAACCTGGCCTTGAACACCTCCTTGGAGGGAGCAGCCACAACCTCCCTGGACAACCTGTTCCAGTGCCTCACCACCCTCACTGGAAAGAACTTCCTCCTAACATCCAGTCTAAATCTCCCCTCTGCCAGTTTAAACCCATTGCCCCTAGTCCTGTCATTGCAAGAGCTTGTCAATAGTCCCTCTCTAGCCTTCCTGTAAGCCCCCTTCAGATACTGGAAGGCTACTATAAGGTCTCCTGGAAGCCTTCTCTTCTAGCATAAAAAGAAGCATAGTTTCAACTTAGAACAAAAATATTGCTAAAGGTACAATGCATGTGATTAAGAAAACAATTAAGGAAACAATTCTTTTATTTCTGTCTCACTTCTCAGATATGCATGCACAGGAGCAGGAACAGACACATCCCCTATCTGGCTGTGGTGGAGCACAGCTGGGGATCCCAGTGCATGGCATGTGATGCAGACATGCATAGCACACCAGGAATGGAAAATAGGAAGTAAGTTAGGTTGGCTGGCTCATTACCTGGGCTACCATGAAAACCTCATACTTTTCCCTTACAATATCATCTGAACTTGTGTCCCAAGATTGGAAGATTGCATGGGCTGCACTGAATATCTGCTCCCTGAAAATTACTACTTTTGCCACCTTTTAATTTGAGCCAACATCAATGAGGAAGTACAGAGAAGTTGACTAGATAGTGAATTTCAGTAATCCAGTTGACGTGGCAGGCAGATGATGGATTCTGGGAGAGATTATAGGATGTTAGGGGTTGGAATCTCCAGGCAGAGTCCAGACTATCACAGTTTATAGCTCTGGTACTTCACATGAAAGAAAAGGTGTTGGCAACATGAGCACAGAGCATTCCTCTGGTAGTAGTTCTAGATATTTCTTCAACCTCTTGCTCCAACTACAAAATACATTTATTAATTTATCCAAGTTATTGGGGAAAAAAGCATCATACCTGTATATACTTATAAATATGTATATAAAACATATGCATACATACATACACATGCACACATATATATACATACATATGTGTATATATACATACATATGTGTATATATACATACACACATTTGATCAGTTAGCATAACAGACTAAATGAAATTCTCCTCTGGAGAATGGGATGAATTTACCCAAACTTTGTGATACATACAAGCAATTACCTGAAAAATGCAAGCAAAATATTGCATTTTCACTAATAACTAAAGGATCGCATCGATGGTTGCCTGAAATCTCCTTAAAATTAGTTTTGGTGTCTCAGTCCCACACACAGAGTCAGCAGTGATCGATCTCCTTTGACCCTAAAATCAATAGTCATTCCTACAAGTAACACAGAAGGTCTTGTGACAGCTGGAGTTTGGCTGCAGCCATGCTCACTGCTCATGAAAAACAGAGCAGAAGGAAGAAAGAGAAAGGAAATCAGCAGTGGGTTGTGTGGTCTGAATCTTGGTCTAGTAATTAATTCCTTATGGTCAAAGTGACTGTACTATTATTCCTGTTTCCTACATGTCATAATAATGTCAGTTAAACAAAGCATTACTAGGGTAATGTTGGTGATAAATTGAAAACACAGTACGGGTCCATGACAACAACAAAAAACGGGCATCTTGAATCCAGCTGATGACATTTTAATACTGATGGTAGAACCAATTTAGAATTGGATGTGGAAGTAAACACAGAACTGTAAATGGAAAATACACTTAGAAGATGCCCTAAATTAGGAATCAAAGCTGCACATTGTCATAAACAGAGATTACTTTAATCACGTACTTACACACTCCAACCATCTGCTCTTTTATGGAGATGGGAATGCTCTGCCATTAACGAGAGAGTTATTCATAGGAGCAAATGGGCTGAAAGAGTCTGAGGAGAAAGGTTTCCACTTGGGTTAGGGGTTACTGAAAGGAGTTTCAGAGGGCTTGTGCATGTCATGCAAAGAGAAGGGATGAGCACACTTAGGAGAGCACAAACTAAACATATACTATTTTTTACCTTTAGGGCATGGATGTGCAAGCCAGAAAATTCCCTCTGCAACTAAGTCGACAAGAAGGAAGTGGGAGGAGCATCATTGTTTGAGAGAGTGACAGGTACAGTTTGATGCAGAAACAGGATTTTTCTGAGCTATTTCTGAGAAAATCAGACAGGCATCAGACTGGATTTATGACTGTAAATAAGATGATACAGTTGTGCAGGGGTTTATTCCTATTCCCAGACATCTTACAGATTGGGCTGGGGGTCCAGCAGGAATTTCTACCATCAGTTACTCACTGTCACAAAGAGAATTGCAGACTGCAGCATGATAACTTTCAGCAGGAGACACATGGTGTACCTCACTGAGTGCATTGTGCAAATAAATTGATATTTGATGGTTTTGCATTAGAATTGTAAAAACTTATAGGGTGGAACATTATCAATGGCATAAAAGACATTTGTAGCTGTAATTTTCTGTGCTGATCCTAGTAAGTAGATTCAGCAGCTGTCCTCATTTCCTCCTCATTGCATTTTTCTCTAGCAGCAAATTCAATCAGCTGCTGTAGGCACCATGGCCTTTCACTTCATGCTGCTGTGTCCTTTGACACAACAGCAGGACTCCCATGGGGAGCCTGTGCAGCCAGGACGCTCCGTGCCCTTGACAGCCCTTCTCTGAGCTGCTTCAAAGGCGAGGGTGTGTGTGACAGACACTCTGTCTCACCTTTAGTGCAGCTGAGCAAGACAAACTGGCAATCTGCAAATAAATAATGTCTGCAGCCACTTAAAACCTGACATGGATATTCAGCTGCCTTTTCAATTGCCTGGCTCTCTTTCTCAACCACCTCTCCCGGCTCGAGAGATTTATTTGAAGTCCTTGCTATCAGCCGACATTTCTGAAGCCAGTTCATTCCATGGGCTGGAATTATGACCTTCCTCGTCAAGCTGATTTTCATCCCTTCCTCAGATTTCTTTTTCTGTGACCTGCTTCTGACTGTTCTGACTGTTCTGACTTTGCCAACATAATCCAAAACTATCCCACTAAAAACAAAGTCACTGTAAGATTTAGAAAGGAATCATGCCTAGAATGTCTTCAAACTGCCCCCCTCTTCCCTTGCTGTTCCAGTGTCTCGTCACCCTTATGGTGAAGACTTTTTTCCTATTAAATTAGTCAAGAATTTTAAAAGTGAGTAGCTGGCCTTACTTAAAATTAAAAAGCGATGTTAAATAATTTCTATTTTTATTTCTAAAGCTCTCTCAGCAGCTGAATTATTTATTATGTTGTACCACTGCAGAATGTTACCCAGCCATTTTGCACAGATGAAAATAAAACTCATACTACACTGTCATATCCAAAATCTGAACACTATGACATCTGTCTAAGAGCAATAGTAAAGTTTTTGGCATGTTCACACAATAAAGAACATCTCTGGCAACTAGAACTAGGAAAAGATCTGCTCCCATAAGAAAATTTTCTCCCAAACAAAGACTTATCATCTGTGTTTCTGGTCAGTGCTTCTCCAGGCAAGACATCTTGTTTGTGATGTTTCAGTTGCATTATTACTCCCCAGGTGGTGAACTGCTGTAAAACTCCATTATGCACCCAGCCCTAGAAGCCACAGTGAAGGAGCAGAGCGTGCCTGCTGCTGCCTTTTACCACAGAGGAAAATCCCTACTTGGAAAAACATCTGTAAATTTACAGCTATGAGCTTACTCTATGTCATACAGCAGCATGATGGGATACAGCTCCCTGCTGAGGGATATAAGGCAAGCCAACCTCTGCCCCAGAGAACAACCCAGAGGCTGTAAACAAACCTCCATTCTCAGAAGGAATCAAGCAGACCTGGCCACTGATCCCTGGCCTCCCAGCAGCACACACAGATTGTGGGTAGTTTGTGGTCTTCTCCCTCCCCTCTCCAAGGGTATTCTTAATACCATGAGAGAAACAGAAGTTGCTCACCAGTAATTGCAAAGCATCTGTTGATGCATATGATCCTTCAGGTCCCTTCCAACCTTACCATTCTGTGATTCTATGATATATTGAGTGAGATGAATATGTTACTAACCGAAGCAGGGCCTGGGACAAAGAGCACATCTGTAACAGTGTATCCATACATATATGCTGAGGAAAACCCACCAAGAGCTTCTGGACATATCTGCCTCTGGGGCTAGGCCTGGCTCTGACAGAGTACCTGGTGCTCATAGCCTCTTCTATTAATTGATCCGAAGGCTTTCCTCAGCATGGTAGTTATAAGCCCTCTAACTTCCATCCCTATCCTGCTTCGGTCAGTGATCTAAGATGTGCATTCATCATGGTCTTCTTGAAGTAAACTGCACTTGGGTCTTTTGAATGAGAGTGGACAACACCCATTCAGGAAGATGTTAAAATGTTCAGAGAAAGAGTACTAGGCAAGTATTCAGATATCTGACAGAGCATGCAGTATTTATACAGCAGCAGTTTCAGAGAAGCTCTTTTTTAAAATTATTAATTTGTCTTCCTTTTTTTTTTTAAATATATTTAAATGAGAGTAGAACCTTCTATACACATTTTTCTGCCTTATAATTTTCAGAGCTTAAGATTTAACATAGCAAACAGTGACTATATTCTATACATGGCTGAATATCAAAGGTAAATTTAGGTGTGTAATGAAGTCCATCATACAGAAAGGCCATGCAGAACTCTTGATATGTAAGGTCCTATTACTGCAGTATTTCATACTGGTATGTGCAATGTGTGACAGTAAACACCAAATTCCCAGAGTGACTGGAAACCACTAGACTGGGGTAAACAGGCAAGAAGCATTTTATCTCAAAAGCAGATTTTATTCAGCCAGCTCTGAGAGATGGGGATAGTTGGAAGACAGTGAGGAACCATCTGAGCTTGTGAGTACTTTGGGTGAACATTTGAACTCAGGAAAGCAGTGCCACTCATTCTGCCTTTCTGTGGATGGGAAGGTGAGAAATTTGTTCCAGCTCATTCATAAGGTCCTGGACAATTTTCCCTATATCAATCTCTAGTATAGATCTCTTAGTTCATTAAATTTCCAGCTGTTCTGAAAGCCTCATTTATCATATCTACTCCGTTACCCAGGAAAATTACTGTATTAAGAAGTTTCTGTGATCTGTTTGGTTAACATGAGAATGTCTTTGATACTCCCTCACAGAAATCTACTGTTTGTTTGTATCCTGCTCCAGATGAAGTAACCTTACCCATGGAAATGAAGCAGCAAAGAAAAAAGAACAACTCCTGTGCCCCTATTCTTCCCTACCCTCCTCCTTTGCTACTCAGGCTTGCAGAGGCGGATTAAATGCTGAGCTCTTTCATGTCTGTAATTTAGTAACCTGATATGTTGGAAATGCCTCTTCCACTCCAAGGCTGGTCCAACAGACAATGTCATGACAAAATGAAAGAACCTGTTTAGTTCAGCCAAGTGTGCAAATGGGCTCAAGGTCTTGAAATTTGACATTTCTCATGGTCGAAAGTATAAATGACATTTGGAACATACAATTCAAGGAAGGAATAAATTCTGGTAAGGACAGAGCTGCAATTGTTGATTGTAGATGAATAGTAGAGAATCAAGTGAATATTCACTTCAAAAAGAATAGAACATGAAGTAAGCCTGTGAAGAACAAGAAGTGCACCTTGGAATTCAGAAAGTATCAGGATAAAGAAAAAAATATTTAAAAAGGAGTAAAATCAGCCCTTGCAGCGGATATTTAAATAAAATGTGACTGGATTTTTGATCATGTAAATGGAAGAGGTTTGTGGGCTCCGCAGTGAGGTAAGGTTTGTAGGACCATCTCAATACAAAGGGAGCACCCTTTACCACCTGGATTTTCAGGAAGCCAAAGCAGCCATTCTGAATCAGGCTCTTCCACCTTCATAGCTATTAGAGATACCTGGTTCACAAAGGCAGCCCTAAGTTATCAAATTTCAGAAGCTGGGTCTGTTTTCCAGGTAAAAATTAAATGTCAGTGTTTCTGGTTTCAACCTTATTTGTATCCATAACTGCCATCAGGCAGGTTTGATGGACAAATTTATTGACTGACATTTCTATGGGATGACTAGTTGGAGGAGGCACCTGCTTCAGGCTGGGCCTGGAAAAGACACAACCTTTTCTTGGAGCCGTGTTCCTCCTGCTCCAGAAAAGAGGGTTTCAAAGACCTTCTGGATGGCATGAGAGCAGATTACAGCATAAGGCTGAGGATGTCTGTCCAAAAGATTGTTCAGACAGGCTTCCCAGGGAAAGAAGACTTACCATGATGTGCTGGTTTGATGCTAATTGGAATATTTTAATGAGAGGAGTTAGGTCATTGGTTGTAAAAAGAAAATAATGATGACATCTATGTCATTAATTGGTTAGCCCTGGGATGCTTCTCCCTTTCCAATCCCCTTTGGTCCACTCTAATATCTTCCACTAACCTTGGCTAACAGAAAACAACGTAAGCTTTGCTGGTTGTTTTGTTTGTCTGTCTGGAAAGGAAGGGAGAGAGAAAGAGGGAGTGAGCCCCTTCTGGGCAATTTCTTGGTTGAGGAGGGAGTTCGGATGTCTGTATTATTTCTAATTTGTATATAATTGTAAATACTTGCAAATATATTGTGTATATATGCTTGTAAATTTAGCTTTGTTGTAAGTATAGCTTCATCTTACTTCCAAGCCATCTGAGCTGGTCTGGTAAATTTCAATAGTGAGAAGGGAATAAAGTGGGTGGACCCACCACACGTGAAACCAGAGAAGATTGGGCAGACTGTGCTGGAGCCTTCCAGAAACAAGAGTTCACTAGAATCAAGAACGTGCCCTTGAGCACACCTTTGAGGACAGGCAGGTGGAAATCACATACTTACAAACAAGCAAACAAAAATAAATGTTTTTATTTCAGTCTATCTGGCCTAGCTGTGGATTTTTATTTTAAAGTCATCTTTTTAAAGTTTGAATTACACTTGCCTTTTCTGAGTTGAAAAACTTTTAGTCTTTTGAGGGAACCTTATTGTGTGAGGCAGTCAAAACAAAAATCTCCATAGAGTGCACGTGTAGGGTAAGGCATGAATAAATCACTAATACCCAGTACTGCTCTAGAGCTCACTGTCTGGGAGCATAAAAGAGCCACATTTTTGGTAGGAAAGGGTAGCTGGCAGAATTGAAAGACAGTGAAGATTTTTGAGCACATAAACCATGGTTTAGGTTCTGAGGTGGTTCTTCTTCCTTTCCCTTCACAGTTTCAGGAACTATCCAACCTGAAGCAGTGCTTTGATCTTTGCAGTTTTACCTGCTGGATTAAACAAACATAGCATTAACTGGACTTTGTGTAAATAAGCTTTGCTCTGTGATTCAGAACTGTATCTTAGGGAAGATACAAACGGGCACTCGTGCTTGAAGGAGGTTGTGTAGCTTTTTACACAGTAGCCACACTCCTGCCAATGGGATGCTGCTGCTGTTTCAGCTAATCCTGTCTAACACAGCAATGGGACATATATCTGGGCGGGGAGCAGTCCTTGCCAGCAGCCATGCTAAGCTTGTTTTCCAGCTTGAGTTTTCATCAGCACGCTGAGTCTTTAAAGCTGTTGAAAGACCCTGTTGAAATGATGGGGATTCAATTAAAGCTGTGACATATACCTGCTGAAAGGCGCTTTTTTTCTCTGATAGCTCAGTTGCCCTGCTTTGAGATAAAAGGTTTCTGCTTCCTGAAGGCAGATACAGAACGACTCTTAACAGAAGAGTCCTGTATGAGCTGAACCTTTGCCTCAAGCCTGCTAATGGGAAGGCAAGAAAGAAAGGAGCAAAATCTGCTGAACCTCTTTGTGTCTGACAGACCCAGCCAGGAGCAGCAATGCATGAAAGGCAAAGATTAGTCTGAAAGTACAGATACTGAGAAGCCAGGGAGGAGCACACCGACTCTGTGTATCACCACCAAACCCTTCCACAGCTTCCCTGCGGTGGTGGCCCCTGTGTTTGGCAGCTGTCACAATGGCAATACCAAAGTGCAGGTGACTGTGAAGAGAGAAGCAGCCCGCAGCCAGTGGGAGAAAAGATGTCTTCTAGAGAGTTGAAAAAACCTAATGGGAGAAAGCACTAACATAATTTCTTGAGAGGATATTATATGTATTTATTAAACTGCTTAACAAACCCACTCCCAATAATAGAATTAATTTAATTGATTGTTAAATTTTTAAAAAGAGTAATGGACACTAACTGTGAATGTGAAATGGTAGGGAGATTATTCAGGGGCTTATAGCAATTTCTAAGAGCTGGGTGCAGGTTTATGTTTGTTCTGATTCATGTATTGAAATGAGGAGTCAGCTTCAACACTAGTGTACACCACAGTGTGGTTGAAATGCCATTACCATACTCAAGGATCACACAACTCGTAAAACAAGATAGTTTAGACTTGAGCTAAGGGTAACTCAAACTAAAGGCTTTACAGGTTTTGGCAGGATCAGAAAATTTAATTGGATAAAGCAAAATATCAAGTTAAAGGATTATAAACAATCCCTTCACAGTGCTATACTTCAAATTTCCTGAGTGTTTATGTAACACAGGAGATGCATCGATTGGCAGAGGCTGTCAGCTTCTCCTCTCAGCTGATGAAGCATGTCAGGATATAGAAGGGTTGGGGGAATGATTCTTATTACATTTTATTTTGTGATGTATTTTAAGATCTCTTCTGGAAAATATTGCTAAATACAATCAGTGATTTTTAAAGGCAAGAGGGGGTGAAAGCAGAGGGAAGGAAAGACCCCAACTGCCCTACCTGTAGTAAGGAAGTTTAAGGAAACTTGCTCACAGTCCATTCTCCTTGCAGTGGATGGGACTGCACTCGTGGAGGGCTTCTGCTGGGTGGCTTCCCCAGTCTTTGGAATATGGATGTTTGTAGCTTTGTGGGACACTTACAGACAAGCCAGCACCAGGCTAATAAGATTATTAGCAAACATCGCTCTGTATTAAGTTTATTTTCATTGAATTTTCATTATTATTATTAGATCTACATGAAATTGGACAACTGAGCTACTGGGAAAGATTTTGGAGGAGTCTTGTACTTTAGCTGAGCTTTGTCTCAGACAAAACAAACAGAAGGGATAATCATGCCTTACCTGTTTTTACACTTAATAATAAAGGCAGGAATACCTAACAGAACAATAGCCTCAATATACCACTGGTTATGTCTACCTGCAAGAATTTTGGGTAGTCCTGTGACAGGATTATGATGGTGTGGAAGTCAATTGGTCTCAACTGTTAGAATGGTTTTCATACTGTTTACACTAGACAATTTTAAAGGCTAGGTACAATTGTGTCTTTATGCAAAGCCAGAAGTAATTGGTGAACAAAACCAAACCATTTTAGCAGATTGCCCATGTAGACTGAAACATTTCTTTCCAGAAATTTTAGCAAAACAGAGTCAAATGCAGGTGATGGAAGAAGTTGTACTTAATGATCTATAATGTTTGGATCCGTGGGGTACTTCATGTCTCTGTAGTAGGATGTACCAAACTCCCTTTCCCCGCCTCCATCAGCACAGGTTTGAATGAGGGAAGAAGAACCTGGGGGTCTTAGTTGCTGTAAAGCTCAACATGACCCAGCGGTACATTTGCACAGCCCAGACAGCAACTGTGTCCTGGGGTGCATCAAGAGAAGTGTTGCAAGCAGGGCAAGGGAGGTGATTCTCCCCCTTTGCTCTTGTGAGACCCCACCTGGAGTACTGTGTACAGTTCTGGAGCCCCCAATACAAGAAGGACATTGAACTGTTGGAGCGAGTTCAGAGGAGGGCCATGAAGATGAGGACAGGCTGCAAGTGTAGCCTGGAAGATGCAAGCAGTAGCTTGCTTTGCCATGGGACTGTTTGAGTTGGTAAGACCTAACAACTGCTCTTTCTTGAGGGACATAGAAGTTTTTCTTATGTTTAAATTCTTGCTTTCAAGCATTGACTCATGATTCCATTTACCTGTGAATAGATTTCTTGTGAGATTGTATTCCTGTGGTCAAAGCCCCATAAAACTCACACCTGCTAAACGAGCTCTGCTTCTATATCCAGAGAAGGGGGAAAAAAACCCCACAGATAAATGACTTGGTGATCCCACCAAGTAAATGGGGCAAATAGGAGACAAAGCTGCTGGGTTGTGTGGGGGTCTGTGATGTTCCCAGGAGAGCAAAATTGCAGTTGTCTTCACTCCTGGGTCCCTGCCTCAGGTCCTTCTCCTCTCATTGGTTACTTTCACCTCAAAACATGCAGGCTGCCACTCATTGCCATACCAACTGCATCTCTGTCTTCACCTTTTCTACTAGCCTTGCCCCAACATAACTTTTCCACTCATTTCTAATCCCTCTTTTTCTTCTCCTATCTTGTCTCAGCACATTTCTGTATTTCATGTTGCTAAGGAGACTCTGCCTTTCTCCCCAGAAAGAGGGAAAACACCTGAGAGGCTCTTCCTGGTCTTTCTGACTTGCAACGGGGTGAGTGCCAGGAGGATGGAGTCAGGTTCTTCTCAGTGATGCCCATTAACAGGACAAGAGCAATGAGTGAAAGCTGAGGCATAGGAAGTTTCATTTAAACATGAGGAGGATTTTTTTTTCCCTGTGAGGGTGACAGAACACTGGAACAGGCTGCCCAGGTGGGTTGTGGAGTGTCCCTCTCTGGAGATATTCAAAACCCACCTGGATGTGTTCCTGTGTGATCTGGTATAGATGATCCTGCTCTGGCAGGGGGGACTGGACTAGATGATCTTTTGAGGTACCTTCCATCCCCTGTGATTCTGTAACTTCTTTTCTCTTTTTCTGGAATGCTGATTCAGGATTGGGAAGGAAAGGTGGTTAATGAGATTAAGCAATGACACAAAAATATGAAGAGAAGCATAAGACCTTCGAGCAGCTGAATATGTCTATCACCCTTTCCCTAGTCAGGTCCTTTTAAAAATGGTACCATCAGTCCCTTTGTCATCTGCTGGGAAGGGAGAGAACCCACTCCCTTCATCACAAGGCAGGAAAAGTGCTAATTACTCTGAAAGAGCATCAAACTCACCCTGTCAAAGGTCAAGTTCTAGTTATATACTGTTATCTGCATGTGAGTGTAGGCAAATAAGCATCTTTTCCTTGATAGAGCTTATCTACTTTGATCAAGTCATAGGATCCTGATTAGAGTCACTGAGGAGGAGGATAATTAGCAATCATGGCAGTGATAGCACTTATTCAAATTAAGTCAAATATGACTAATCCGTGGATTTTTATTTTTTTTTAAGGCAGCGCAGATAAAAATCAATTAGCCAATTTTAGACTTCTCTAAAAGACAGCAACAAATTCTAAAGGCTGTTCCTGCTTCACATGTTATGAAGGTCCTGAGCTTCCATGAATAATCTTCTAACACAATTCAGGAAACTCATTTCCTCCTTTTGCTGCTCAGGAAACCTTTTTATCTAGTTGCTTTCTTACCTTCTCTTTCTCCCCACTCATCCTGTGCCTTTGGGTGAGATGTCTGCTCTGCAGACCAGAGATGAAGAGGCATACCATAGTTTGTTGTAGACTATAAATTTTAGGGCCATTTGGCTCCCTGGACGTGGGAGCCAAGTTTCTTGGGTTGGTTATAGCCTCTGCCCTTCCACATGAACTCTTTGTGAGACCCTTCTAGGTAATTTCACTCATGTGTGCCAATGGTGCTGACAACAGGAAAGTGGAGGGCTTAACTTAAGGACACTGTTTGGTATTGCTCTGATTCATAGAATCATAGAATCATAGAATAGTAAGGTTGGAAGGGACCTCAAGGATCATCTAGTTCCAACCCCCTGCCATAGGCAGGGACACCTCCCACTAGTAGAGGTTACTCAAGGCCTCATCCAATCTGGCCTTGAACACATCCAGGGAGGGAGCATCCACAACCTCCCTGGGCAACCTGTTCCAGTGCCTCACCACCCTTACTGTAAAGAACTTCCTCCTAACATCTAGTCTAAATCTCCCCTCTGCCAGTTTAAGCCCATTGCCCCTTGTCCTGTCATTGCAGGACCTTGTAAATAATCCTTCCCCAGCCTTCCTGTAGGCCCCCTTCAGATACTGGAAGGCTACTATTCAGGTGAAGGACAGCATGCCTTCTACATCAGGATTGTCTCTGGTGTTGTCTTCTTGTGCTCTGTACACCTTGAGGGACTAAATACTGGCTTTGCAGGTCTCAAAGAGCTTTAAGGTCTTTGCCTTGATTTTTCTTAGAGGCCAACAGAGTCAAGGTGTTTTGCATACTTCTATTAACTACTTAAAGAGAGATCCACAGCTTCAGAAGCCCATAAAGCATGCAGATGAACATGCATTATTGAAAAGCAGCTGTTGCAGTAATGACTATGTGCAAAGAATAGCAGAGTCACAAATGCTAAGCAGCACATCCTGCAAGGAAGTCTACGCAGATGTAACCCTAAGACCTCATTAGCTTAATGGGCTTAACTGCAGCTAAGCATCATGCTGACACAGGCCAATAGCTTTAACATTTTGCAGTACAAAACTGTTTTTCCCCTTACTTACATCTGTTTTGTCCAGCCCTTGGAATTTTGCCACTGAGCCAAACTGGCTCACAATAGTTGGATTAGCTCAGTTTTATGTGTGCTTGAAAAAACACATTGCATTGAGTTGGTCCTGGCTGGAGGCCAAAAGACCACCAAAGCCATTCTGTCATTCCCCTCTTCAGCTTGGCAAGGGAGAGAAAATATAGAATCATAGAATGGTAAGGTTGGAAGGGACCTCAAGGATCATCTAGGTCCAACCCCCTGCCATAGGCAGGGACACCTCCCACTAGTACAGCTCACTCAAGGCCTCCTCCAACCTGGCCTTGAACACCTCCAGGGAGGGAGCAGCCACAACCTCCTTGGGCAACCTGTTCCAGGGCCTCACCACCCTCACTGGAAAGAACTTCCTCCTAACATCCAGTCTAAATCTTCCCTCTGCCAGTTTAAACCCATTGCCCCTTGTCCTGTCATTGCAGGACATTGTCAATAGTCCCTCCCCAGCCTTCCTGTAGGCCCCCTTCAGATACTGGAAGGCTACTATCAGGTCCCCTCGAAGCCTTCTCTTTTCCAGGCTGAAGAGCCCCAACTCTCTCACCCTGTCTTCATAGGAGAGCTGCTCCAGCCCTCTGATCATCCTTGTGGCCATCCTCTGGATCTGCTCCAACACTTCCATGTCCTTCCTGTGCTGAGGGTTCCAGAACTGCACACAGTACTCCAGGTGGGATCTGACAAGAGCAGAGTAAAGGGGCAGAATCCCCTCCCTTGCCTTGCTGGCCACGCTGCTCGCTCTTGATGCAGCCTAGGACTCGGTTGGCTGTCTGGGCTGCATGTGCACACATATTCAGGCAAAATATGGCAAAATACACATGAGTTAAGGGCAGGAAGATCACTTACCAATTACCATCACAGGCAAAACAAGCTTAACTTGGGGAAATTAGTTTAATTAGTGACCAGCGAGATCTCAGCAAGAAAAGGAGAAATACACCTAAAACTTAAAACACCTTACCTCCACCCCTTCATTCTTCCCAGACTCAGCTTCACCCCCAGTTTCTCTACCTCCTCCCCTTTAGTGGCACAGGGCGATGTGAATGGGGCCTGTGGTCAGTTTATCACACGTTGCCTCTGCCTCTCCTTCCTCTGCACAGAGAGGACTCCTCATGCTCTTGCCCTCCTCCAGCACTGGCTTCATACTGGGTTCTTCAGGTATCCACCTGCTCCAGTGCAGGGTTGTCCACAGTCTGCAGGTGGATATCTGCTCTGCCATTAACTGCTATGGGCTGCAGAGAGACAGCCTGCCTCATTGTGGTCTTCACAATGGGTTGCAGGGGAATCTCTGTTCTGGTGCCTGTAGCACTTCCTCCCCTTCTTCAGTGACCTTGGTGACTGCAGAGTTGTTGCTCCCACATATTATCGCTTCTCTCTGGCTGCAGTGGTGCAGTTTTTAAAACACTTTCTTAAATATGCTATTGTGAAGGATCTACCACCACCACTGATGGGCTCAGCCTTGGCTGGTCTCTTGTAGCCTTCTGACTTTTGGCTCTGTTGGACATAGGGGAGCATCTCACAGAAGCCACCTCTGTAGCACCGCATCCCCTAACCAAAACCTTGCTACACAAGCTTAATACAACTGTTAGCACAGGCATACAGTCTCAGTCAGCAGACAGTGAAAAATTTGGGTGTATCTGGCTTAAGAGTTGAGAAGTGCAGTATCAGCGACGGCTTGTACCGACTGCATTTGCCTCCCTAGAATTAGGCCATATGTGACATTGACGCATTCGGTCACGGGGTCTCCCACTGCAGCTCTAATGATTATGCAGAGGCAGCAAGCTGAGTGGCTCTCAGCAGCATATCAGAGCAAAATACACATCAGATTCACACCACCAAGAGACAGAAAATAGCAGAAAATCACTAGGCAAAGCTCTAGAAGTGCCACTTACATGATTTTGAGGAAAGCTGCAGAAAGGAGAGCTTTGGGTGCTGTTTCAAAAAAGGGAAGGCTCAAATCTGTGCAGTTTTCCCTGCCCAAGGCACTGCTTACTGAAAACCTGTTAACTGTTTCAGCTGCATTTTGTGGATGAGCACTGGGGCCAAATAGTCAAGTGAGCAGAAGTGTTGGTCCCAGAAGAGGTTTTAGTGGAGGAGATTTCTTGGATGATCATAGTACAAACTGCCAGCACCCCAAGGCATAGACATTTATCACCTTGCCAGGCACAGGCAAGTGCTTAGATGACTTCTTCCTATGAATCACAGAAACGCAGAACGGTAGGGTTTGGAAGGGACCTCCAGAGATCACTGAGTCCAGCCATCCTGCCAAAGCAGAATCATGTAGGGCAGGTCACACAGGAACACATCCAGATAGGTCTTGGAAATCTCTAGAGAAGGAGACTTCACAGCATCTCTGGGTAGCCTGTTCCAGTGCTCCATCACTCTCACAGTTAAGTTTGCCTCATGTTGAGGCAGACCTTCCTGTGTTCCAGCTGGTATCCATGCCCCTTGTCCTGTCATGGGACACCTCTGAAAAGAGACTTGTCCCTTTTTCTTGACAACCACCTTTATATACATTAATAAGATCTCCTCCCAGTCATCTCTTTTCCAGACTAAACAGCCCCAGGTGAGGGGGCTTGAACACCTCCAGGGAGGGAGCATCCACAACCTCCCTGGGCAACCTGTTCCAGTGTCTCACCACCCTCACTGTAAAGAACTTCCTCCTAACATCCAGTCTAAATCTCCCCTCTGCCAATTTAAACCCATTGCCCCTTGTCCTGTCGTTGCAAGACCTNCTGCCAATGTAAACCCATTGCCCCTTGTCCTGTCGTTGCAAGACCTTGTAAATAGTCCCTCCCCAGCCTTCCTGTAGGCCCCCTTCAGATACTGGAAGGCTACTATCAGGTCTCCTGAAGCCTTCTCTTCTCCAGGCTGAAGAGCCCCAACTCTCTCAGCCTGTCCTCATAGGAGAGCTGTTCCAGCCCTCTGATCATCTTCGTGGCCCTTTCGGCACTCTTGAATTAAGACAGCCNAGCCTAGGACTCGGTTGGCTGTCTGGGCTGCATGTGCACACATATTCAGGCAAAATATGGCAAAATACACATGAGTTAAGGGCAGGAAGATCACTTACCAATTACCATCACAGGCAAAACAAGCTTAACTTGGGGAAATTAGTTTAATTAGTGACCAGCGAGATCTCAGCAAGAAAAGGAGAAATACACCTAAAACTTAAAACACCTTACCTCCACCCCTTCATTCTTCCCAGACTCAGCTTCACCCCCAGTTTCTCTACCTCCTCCCCTTTAGTGGCACAGGGCGATGTGAATGGGGCCTGTGGTCAGTTTATCACACGTTGCCTCTGCCTCTCCTTCCTCTGCACAGAGAGGACTCCTCATGCTCTTGCCCTCCTCCAGCACTGGCTTCATACTGGGTTCTTCAGGTATCCACCTGCTCCAGTGCAGGGTTGTCCACAGTCTGCAGGTGGATATCTGCTCTGCCATTAACTGCTATGGGCTGCAGAGAGACAGCCTGCCTCATTGTGGTCTTCACAATGGGTTGCAGGGGAATCTCTGTTCTGGTGCCTGTAGCACTTCCTCCCCTTCTTCAGTGACCTTGGTGACTGCAGAGTTGTTGCTCCCACATATTATCGCTTCTCTCTGGCTGCAGTGGTGCAGTTTTTAAAACACTTTCTTAAATATGCTATTGTGAAGGATCTACCACCACCACTGATGGGCTCAGCCTTGGCTGGTCTCTTGTAGCCTTCTGACTTTTGGCTCTGTTGGACATAGGGGAGCATCTCACAGAAGCCACCTCTGTAGCACCGCATCCCCTAACCAAAACCTTGCTACACAAGCTTAATACAACTGTTAGCACAGGCATACAGTCTCAGTCAGCAGACAGTGAAAAATTTGGGTGTATCTGGCTTAAGAGTTGAGAAGTGCAGTATCAGCGACGGCTTGTACCGACTGCATTTGCCTCCCTAGAATTAGGCCATATGTGACATTGACGCATTCGGTCACGGGGTCTCCCACTGCAGCTCTAATGATTATGCAGAGGCAGCAAGCTGAGTGGCTCTCAGCAGCATATCAGAGCAAAATACACATCAGATTCACACCACCAAGAGACAGAAAATAGCAGAAAATCACTAGGCAAAGCTCTAGAAGTGCCACTTACATGATTTTGAGGAAAGCTGCAGAAAGGAGAGCTTTGGGTGCTGTTTCAAAAAAGGGAAGGCTCAAATCTGTGCAGTTTTCCCTGCCCAAGGCACTGCTTACTGAAAACCTGTTAACTGTTTCAGCTGCATTTTGTGGATGAGCACTGGGGCCAAATAGTCAAGTGAGCAGAAGTGTTGGTCCCAGAAGAGGTTTTAGTGGAGGAGATTTCTTGGATGATCATAGTACAAACTGCCAGCACCCCAAGGCATAGACATTTATCACCTTGCCAGGCACAGGCAAGTGCTTAGATGACTTCTTCCTATGAATCACAGAAACGCAGAACGGTAGGGTTTGGAAGGGACCTCCAGAGATCACTGAGTCCAGCCATCCTGCCAAAGCAGAATCATGTAGGGCAGGTCACACAGGAACACATCCAGATAGGTCTTGGAAATCTCTAGAGAAGGAGACTTCACAGCATCTCTGGGTAGCCTGTTCCAGTGCTCCATCACTCTCACAGTTAAGTTTGCCTCATGTTGAGGCAGACCTTCCTGTGTTCCAGCTGGTATCCATGCCCCTTGTCCTGTCATGGGACACCTCTGAAAAGAGACTTGTCCCTTTTTCTTGACAACCACCTTTATATACATTAATAAGATCTCCTCCCAGTCATCTCTTTTCCAGACTAAACAGCCCCAGGTGAGGGGGCTTGAACACCTCCAGGGAGGGAGCATCCACAACCTCCCTGGGCAACCTGTTCCAGTGTCTCACCACCCTCACTGTAAAGAACTTCCTCCTAACATCCAGTCTAAATCTCCCCTCTGCCAATTTAAACCCATTGCCCCTTGTCCTGTCGTTGCAAGACCTTGTAAATAGTCCCTCCCCAGCCTTCCTGTAGGCCCCCTTCAGATACTGGAAGGCTACTATCAGGTCTCCTGAAGCCTTCTCTTCTCCAGGCTGAAGAGCCCCAACTCTCTCAGCCTGTCCTCATAGGAGAGCTGTTCCAGCCCTCTGATCATCTTCGTGGCCCTTTCGGCACTCTTGAATTAAGACAGCCACTAGCTGCACTGATCTGGAGACTCTCAGTCACAGTAGAGAGCAAAACAGCCTGATGTCCTGGGGGGAAAAAAGGATGCTAAAAGAAATCCCACTGGCAATGGAGGATATTTTGCACTTTTGCAGAGAAATGTTACCACTGCGGGATTCACAGGTTCTGGGTGCAGATGAATTGATTAAAGACAAAACAGTAACTGTGCACTGGTCTTTAGCAGGCTGCAAACCTCACTTTTCACTGTTTTTTTATAGTGCTGAGCTCTGCCTTCTCCTGTAAAAGCTGTTCAGCTTCGAGTGTGTTCACCAGACATAGAGACCCACTTTATGGTAACACTTAGGCCAAATCCTAAATGCATCCAGCATTTACATACAGGGATCTTAACATCAGGTAAGGGACTGCCTGATAAAAATACCAAAAGCAGATTTGCAAAGGTGCTGCCAGTGCCTGTGGTGGCTGAGTGCTGCTGAGCAAGAAAATAACAGGTTTATTTTTCTTCACAGTGCTCTTTGCAGCAGGGACTGGTGGAACCGCTGGCACTCAGTGGACTGGGGGTGCTTGTTTGGATCATCCCTGTCAGATGATGGCACAACTGTCTCTTCTCTGGGAGGAAAACCTAGTAAGATGCTGGTATGTGAATGCACAGAAAGACGTGGCAGAAATGGCAAACAGGTGGAGAGGGAGAATAAATCTGAGCTGCTCTGGGCATTTTCTGCTTCACAGGTAGGCTTGGTTTAAAGATGACAGCTGTGTTGATATCAAGGGCACACCAGCCTAGTTGGAATGGGGAGATGGCTAAGGACCTCTCAGCATTCCTGCTTAATCTCTGGTTCATTAGGCTTAAAAACCCAATATGCAGGGAGGCAAAAAACACTGAGAAAGGAAGGAGGAAATAGAGAAGTGCAGGGAAGAAAAGTTTAAGACTGCATGAATAAGAGTCTGGTATGCCATGAGATTTGTTAAGCAGTATCAGCCCTTAAGAGCCACATGGTGTGGAAGTTTAAGGTGTTCTAGTAGGAATCAAAAGCCTTGCAATTATCCCTGCAGGACTGATGAAATGTCTAGGGCTTTTCAGTGCACACCTGAAGAAGCCCCACCAGGTTAATCCACCTCTTGTATTACAGAGTATTTTCCTATGCCTGTCTGACAGTGCTGATCTACAACCCTTGAGAAATAATTACAGAAATAAAACCCTGATATGTTCTTCAGCCTGTGAGTAAATACGCTTTTTTATCTCCCTTACTTATAAATTACTTGAGACACTTGTGCAGCAAAGATGATAATATTTGTTACTCAATAGCTTATAGAATCATGTAATCATAAAATGGTCAGGGTTGGAATGGACCTCTGAAGGTCATCTAGTCCAACCCCCTCTGCAGTAAGCAGGGACATCCTCAACTAGATCAGGTTGCCCAAAGCCTCACCTTGAATATTTCCAGGCATGGGCTCCCAACCACCTCCCCTGTTCCAGTGTTCCACCACCCTCATAGTAAAGAACCTGTTCCTAACATCCAATTTAAATCTGCTCTTCTCTGGTCTGAAGCCATTGCCCCTTGTCCTGTCACCACAGCCTGTGTAAACAGTCTCTCTCTAGCCTTCTTGTAGGCCCCCTTTAGGTACTGGAAGGCTGCTATTAGGTCGCCCTTGGAGCCTCCTCTTCTCCAGGCTGAACAACCCCAGCTTCCTCAGCCTGTCGTTGTAGCAGAGATGCTCTATCCCCCTGATCATTTTCATGGCCCTCCTCTGGACCTGCTCCATCAGGTCCATGTCATTCCTATATTGAGGGCTCCAGAACAGGACACAGTACTCCAGGTGAGATCTCAGAGAGAGCGGAGTAAAGTGTTATTGTGTAATATTCCTGCTTTCTGCTGCTAGGAAACACAAACTATCTTAATTTTATATCCAACAAGCACTTCTCCTAAGCAATAAAAACTTGGCTTTACGGTGGCTTTGTCTGAAATCAGGCCATGGTTTTAGATCAGACCATACTGCTGCTGCTGCTGCTCCTCAGAAACGGAGGAGGCATGAGGTTGGCTCTAGAAAGGGACACTGCTGGCAGGGAGTGAAGATGTCTTGCTGTGGCCATCGCTGACCTCAGGGGCAGTTCAACTGTCAGAGAAGTCAGCAATGTGAGCTCACTGGATGCAGTGAGGGCAACAGTAAAGGATTCAGGAATTTTATGATTCGGGGGAGCTCCACATGCCTGTGAGCACGCAGCGTGTAGAAGCATGCTGAGTTCTGCATGAATGTTCTGTACTGGCTTTGAACCTACCTTGGAAATAATTAGAAGTTCACAAAGGCATTGTAAGCTATCATTTTCTCCTCAATATATTTTTAAATGTGCTTGATGATTTCGGCAGGAAGGGAGCTCTTATGCAACGTTTGGATGTGTACTTCTTGAATAATTAATTATCCCTTGAGGGAGATGACTCAGGCAACTCAAAAGCAATTTGTGTTTGTCTAATGCCAGTGATTTCTGTTTGTGCAGGAGTTATTCCATGAGCTATATTGCAAAGAATACGTTTAAAAGCAAATTCTAAAAAAGGGTAGGATTAAGATAATCTTCCCAAATTACTCAGGGTGCCTGAGATGTAACAGCCCAATATCTACTGAAGAACATCACATGTATTTTTGTAACTTTGGTCTCGCAGCTACTGTAACTGAGGACATAAATGAACCTCTGCTGCAGAGAGTTTTACTCTCTGCCCAAAGTGATACAGCCAGAACTGTGCTAAACATTTCTGAGAAGAAAAGATGAGCAACTGCAGCCTTGACATCTGCATATGGGCCTCTCACATTTGCCTCTACATATCCAGCAGCTACTTAGCCAGCAGGAAGTGTGACCCAGGATTTGCATACTGCTCCTCGGGAGTATAAGTAGTCCACCGTGATGGTTCGGGAGTTCTCCGCCCCCCTCACTTTGTAAAATGACCCAGACTAGAACTCAGCCAGTTGGAAGTTAAGGACTGAAGCTCTATTTACAGCTCAGCACAATGTACAAGCAGAGATATACACTATAGACAGGAATAGTTGCAGAAATATACAAGTTAAAGGGAATACAGAAACACAACTCCCCTCCCAGAAATCAGAGACCCCAGGAGGGGCTCCCAACCACCCTTCCACCTTCTCCCCACCCCTGTACCTTACCCCAAGGTTTGCCTTATGCGCAAGGTAAATTAGGAGGATCAGCCAGGGGGGTTAGAAGAAAAATGGTTAGTGAAAATTTAATCGGCAGAGGAGCCAGAGCCAGAAGCTGCTAGACTGCCCGAGCTGCTCTCCCAGCAAGCGACAGAGACTGACTTAGCTAGCTTTTGGTTATTGTTCCCAAACAAGTTTTTTCAGCAAGCGTATGAGTGAAGTAGACATCATGAGGTTTTCCTTTCACAGCCTATAGTGTAATTTTCTCTATTAAAATATTCCAATTAGCCTCAAACCAGAACATCCACATAAAATGAAACATCTTCCACAGCAACCTGTCCACCACTGCTGCCCTGGTGGCTTCAGGAGCAGAGAGGGTTTCTGCTTAAATCTTAGCAGAGGTGGGCATTCAGGCTCACTCTCGGATGACTTCCTTCCTGTCTTATAGGTGACATTGTTACCACCATGTGCTTGGGTAATGGAAGCCTTTGTGTTCTGGATGGGATGAATCACAGAATCACAGAACCTTAGATGTTGGAAGGGACCTCATCAAGTCCAACCTCCCTTCTAAGGCAGGATCCCCTAGGATAGTTCACAGAGGAACACATCCAGGCAGGTTTTGAAAGGCTCCAGAGAAGGAGACTCCACAACCTCTCTGGGGAGCCTGTTCCAGTGCTCTGTCACTCTCACTGTAAAGAAGTTTCTCTTCATGTTGAGGTGAAACCTTCTATGTTCCAGTTTGTAGCCATCGCTCATTTTATTGCTGCTGACCAGCAAAAAGAGATTGGGCTCATCCACTTGTCACCCACCCCTCAGATACTAATACACATTGATAAGATCTCCTCTCAACTTTCTCCTCTCCAGACTAAACAGCTCCAGGTTTCTCAGACTCTCTTCATAGAGGAGATGCTCAAGTCCCCTAGTCATCCTCATGACTCTCCATTGGACTCTCTCAAGTAGATCTCTGTCCATGCTGAACTGGGGAGACCAAAACTGGACACAGTATTCCAGGTGCACTCTCACTAAGGGCAGAGTAGAGGAGGGGAAGGACATTTCCTACTACCATCAGTAGGTACAGAAACATCTTGTCTGTAAACTCCAGGGGAAAATTTATACTGCCACATGGCATCATAGATTCCTAGAATGCTTTGGGTTGAAAGGAACCATCTAGTCCAACCCCCCTGTAATGAGCAGGGACATCTTTAATTAGATCAGGTTGCTCAGAGCCCTGTCCAGCCTAATGTTGAATCTGTTCAAGGATGGGGCTTCTACCACCTCTCTGGGCAACCCACTCCAACATTTCAACACCTTCATTAAAAAAAACCAAAACTGTTCCTTACATCTATTCTGAATCTATCATCTTTTAGTTTGAAACCATTAGCCCTTGTCCTATAACAACTGGCCCTACTAGAAAGATTGTTCCCACCTTTCTTACAGGCCCCCTTTAAATACTGAAAGACTGCAATGAGGTGTCCCTAAAGCCTTCTCTTCTCCTGACTGAGCAACCCCAATTCTCTCAGCCTTTTCATAGGAGAGCTGCTCCAGCCCTCTGATCTTCTTTTGTGGCCCTCCTCTGGACACACTCCAACAGGTCCATGTGTTTTTTGTGCTCCAGAACTGAACGCAGTACTCCAGAGAGGCCCTCACTAGAGCAGAGGCACAGAATCCTTTCCCTTAACCTGCTGGCTTCTTTTGATGGAGCTCAGGATGTGGTTGGCCTTCTGGGCTGCAAGTGCACATTGTTATTTCATGGCTGGCTTTTCATCCATCAGTACCCCCAAAGTCCTTCTCCACAGGGCTGTTCTCAATCCCTTCATCTCTCAGACTATATTGATACAGAGATTGCCCTACCCCGGGTACGTAATTGTGCTGGTTTGAGGCTAATGGGAATATTTTACTGAGAGAAATTAAATCCTTAGCTGTGAAAAGAAAGAAAAACAACAGCAGTAACCTACATCACTCATTCTTCTGCTGAGAAACACAACTAGTCAAAATACAGATCAGACACTCACTGCTCGCACACTTCTCAGTTGTTGTTGTTCTGCTCCTTCACCCTGTCAGTCTGTGGTTGCTTCTGCCTTTATTCTAATCCAACCTAACCCTTTATTTCCTCTAACCTCCTTGTTGTCTTTTTGACATCTCACCTCAGGTCTCTGCAGATTTATCACGTGAGATATATGGGGATTGATCTGGTTATTTCTGAGGGGAGGGAAAAAGGGAGAAAGCTTCCTGGCAATCTGATTGTTTTGGAGGGATTTTTGTGTTTCTATATTACTTTTAACTTGTATATAACTGTATATAGTGTATATATCTGCTTGTAAATTGTGCTAAGCTGTAAATATAGCTTCATTCCTTAACTTCCAGCCAGCTGAGTCTAGTCTGGGTGATTTCATTGTGTGGGGAGGTGGGTAACTCCCAAACCATCACAATGATCTCTCTATGGATACTTGAGTATCTGAAGAGTTTAGTCAGAATTAGCTGCAGTTATGGAGTATAAAGGCTTGAATGTTAATGCTTGGACCCCTTTGAGGTATTTCAGCACAGGTGAAGAAGCACTTCAGAAAGAGATTTGGCCAGCAAAGGTATTTCTCAGGAACACCTGAAAAAATTGCACAGGACAGTATAAATGCTCCTTTTTATTGCACTGTTATTACCCAGCCCGGTGATAGTGAGATGTAAATAAAGGCTCTCAATAGTGGTGAATGTGCAAAATAAGTTCCCTGGACCTATTAACACTGAGGTTTGGCAGAATTGCAGATCTTTGAAATAGTAATGTAGAACAGAGATCTGTAAATTCTCCTTGAGTACACGCTCCACAGAGAATGCTGCTGAATATCTTATTTATGTACTTATTTATCTGCAAATGGAAGAGAACAGATCATTATTACTTGGAAAACTGCAATCAGTAACTATTTTTTCATTATTCAGGAGGACTTAATGGAGAACAGAACACTTTTTGGAGGGTCAAGGACAATACAGAAAACAATATTGATATCATGCACATTTAGACATCTTACCATTGCCTTCTCCAGGCTATCTCCCACAGGTTAGATCCCTGAGAGCTGAAAAACAATAGTTCTATTGCCTTTTCAAATGATTCCAGTGGAAAACTTTGCTCTGCTCTGCTCAGCCCAACCCAGCCTTTGTACCCAAGAATCCGTAATTCCTCAGAAGGCTGACACAGAGGCACAGGATGCCAACATGAACAAGCAGCTCCTTGCAAGAGGGCAGCAACTGAGAGCTTGCTTGCTGGTCCTGGTGTTCTCCACACTTTGTGGTGGGGTTGATGTTGAGTGAATCAGCAGCTCCTGAACTGCTTTGAAAATACAAACTGGTTTTACTGGGGCATTGATGAATGTCCCAACATTCCTGCAGGCCCCACCTTCCCATAGGTTCCCTTCAGATATTTCAATATCTGAAAGAGATCTATAGAAATGCCAGGAAAGGAGAAAGGACTGTCTCAAAGGGCTTGTAGTGAAAGGATGAGGGGCAATAGTTTTACACTGGAGCAGGGTAGATTTAGATTGGATGTGAGGGGGAAGTTCTTTACAGTCAGAGTGGTAAAATACTAGATCAGGATGCACAAGTATGTGGTTGGGTCCCTGTCCCTGGAGACACAAGATGTGGCCCTAGGCAGCCTGATCTAGTTGAGGGTGTCCCTGCTGACTGCAGGGCAATTGGACAAGATGACCTTTGAGGGTCCTTTCCAACCCGATGCAATCTGTGAATCTGTAAAGATATTAATTCTTTTTTTCACCATGGTAAAAATTTCCTATGAATATGAAAGGAGGTATCTGCCTGCACCAGTCCCTTAGATCACAGAATCACAGGGGGTGGAAGTGACCTCAAAAGATTATCTAGTCCAACTCCCCTAAAGAGCAGGATCACCTATTCCAGATCACACAGGAACACATCCAGGTGGGTTCTGAATATGTCTAGGAGGGAGACTCCACAATCCCCCTGGGCAGCCTGTTCCAGTGTTCTGTCACCCTCACAGTGAAAAAAAAGTCCTCCTAATGTTTACATGGAACTTCCTATGCCTCAACTTCCATCCATTGCCCCGTGTCCTGAGCAGATGTTCCCTTTGCTCAGCCTCAGCAGCAAACACTTTTCTTTCATTCTTTACACTGACTAGAGAGGGTTTGGTGTGAAGAAAAAACTCAACCTGGCCTATAAATAACTGGCACAATGAAGCATGCACCTTTACAAGCAGATCACCATTGTGCCCAGGAAGGGGGCACTTCTAAATCAGAGTGTCAGGGAAGCCACACAACAGGTTAGGAGCTGGAGATCACTGATGCCCTCCCCAGTGACTCCAGCATTACACTTTTGCCATCCAAGCAATGCAGTTCCTAGGGTGGCTGCAATAAAACCCTTGAGCTAGATACTGGTAATGAACCCTGCAAGGGGCCAGAATGTTAATAGAAAACACTTTCCTTCACAAGCAACAGATTTAAAACCTGCAGCTCACAGTGGTAACTGCCCAATTAATTTCCAAATGGGGTGAGTGCAGCAGGAGGAACGTGCTGGGAAACTCGGTGCTGGTACTGCAGGAGTGGTGTGTGACCTGGGGAGCTAGGTACAGTGACCGGCGGGCTGGAGGCAAAGCCAAGCAGCAAAGGGAGGCAATAGGAGAGACAGGCTGAGCAGTGATGTAAAGTGATGCAGACAGCCAGAGCAGCTTCCCACGGAGGTGTGAGCTGCGGATGACCCATCCTGCAGAAAGCTGCCATGTGCAGGATGCCAGGACACTGAGGAAGCTCATGTGGCTCCCCAGCTCCCAGTGGTGCCAGTGACAGCCTTGCAGGGAAGTGAAATGGGGCTGGGGGTGGAGGACTTGCTCTGTGTAGCTGTGTAGGTGGCTGAACCCATGGGGCTGGAGACTGGCAGAGGTTTTGTACTGCCACCGACAGAACTTTAAAAAAGGCAGCAGCATTTTGTGTTACACTTGAATCTCTCTGACATTTTCCCTCAGTGCTAATTGCTCCCAGCAGCTTCTCATCATGCAGCAACTGCCTGCCACTTGTGTCAGTTATTAAAAACCTGTAAACAGCCTCTAGAGGAAAGTATCTGGAGCTGCCTTGCCAGGTTAAAGAGAACCTAATAAATAAGTAAAAATAGAATTGCAGAATGGTTTGGGTCAGAAGGGATCTCTAAAGGTCATCTAGTGCAACCCTGCTGCAGTAAACAGGGACATCCTCCATTAGATCAGGTTGCTCAGAGCCCTGTCACTCCTGACTTTGAGTATCTCCAAGGCTGGGGCCTCAGCTACCTCACTGGGCAATCTGTTTTAGTGTTCCACTACGGTTTCATCTAGTTCCAATCCCCTGCCATAGGCAGGGACACCTCCCACTAGTACAGCTCACTCAAGGCCTCCTCCAAC
>VWZE01003466.1:418782-446378 GCA_013396675.1 Eubucco bourcierii
ACACTTCCATGTCCTTCCTGTGCTGGGGGCTCCAGAACTGCACACAGTACTCCAGGTGGGGTCTGACAAGAGCAGAGTAAAGTGGCAGAATCACCTCCCTTGCCCTGCTGGCCACGCTGCTCTTGATGCAGCCCAGGACTCGGTTGGCTGTCTGGGCTGCATGTGCACACTGCAGGCTCATGTTGAGCTTTTCATCAACCCAGACTCCAAGGTCCCTTTCCTCAGGGCTGCTCTCCAGCCATTCACCACCCAGCCTGGATTTGTGCTTGGGATTGTGCCTACCCAGGTGCAGGACCTTACACTTGGCCTTGTTGAATTTCATGAGGTTGGCCTGGGCCCACCTCTCCAGCCTGTCCAGGTCCCTCTGGATGGCATCCCTGGCCTCTAGCAAGTCGACTGTGCCACACAGTTTGGTGTCATCTGCAAACTTGCTGAGGGTGCAAGTTTCAATAGATTTCAAGCAGTCTATCAGCTTTGCAGTCCTGTTTCAATTTGTCACAAAAGTGAGTTGTGAGGTCTCCTTATTTTGCTTTGCTTTAATGTGACACCATTTCTAATCCTCTTGATTTTAATTAAAAATTAATCAGGCTTACTAACATGCAGTTTCATCATTATGTTTCAGATAGTAACAACCTTGCTAAGTCTCCTAAAATTCCGTTCAATATAAAGGGCTTCACATATTATTTTCAAAAACTCCCTGGGATTCTCTGTGTGAAAAAAAAAAATCATTATTTTTTTTAGTTTGTAGAAGGTCATTTTTGTCATGCTGCTGCTAGGGTTGTATAACATTAGTTATGTCTCTAAAGTCTGAGTTTTTGGGGCCAGAACACCTGCATTAATTACTGCTTCATTGCTTTTGAAACTATGAAGATGGGAAATCAGAGTTTTAATGCTTACTAATACCTTCAGTATCCTTGCAGTAAAACTAATGGCAAGTGAAAATGTGGGCTTTAAGACAGTTGCTATTACATCTGTCAGACTGGAAGTAAAAGCCTAAGCAAGCAAGTAATGAATGAGTTGATGGTTCCCCATCTCTAAACATGATAGAAGCTCCAAGTAGAGCATGGCATGAACCCAAAACACTTTGTCTTTGCCTGATCTATTCTGCCTACCCAGGGCCAGTTTGAAGCTTGGAAGCGATCGGACTACACTGCAAGACCTCTGGAGAATTTGATAATGCCATAATTTTTGTGAGAGCATCAAGAATCCCAGTGAGATGAGATGCCCATTCAAAAACTATTTTTCATTTGGACAAAACTAGAGATCTGAAAACGAATCTACTCTGGGAAAGCATGTCAGGACAGAATACAACAACAACAAAAAGATTAAAAAATGTTTGAGCAGCCTTTCAGTACAACTGACCACGGAGTACTACTCAGGTGACAAAATTATGACACAGACATTTAAATAATCCTGTTTCTTGTTTTGCAAAGAGGAAGAAGACACAAAAGGCTAAAGAAAAATGCTTTTATTCAGCTTTGAGATCTCACAGTTCTAAACAGTAAACATAACTAACAATTTATCCGTGGTACTGGAGAACATAGTCCTGGCATCAGTAATACGTCTACTGTTTAAGGCACTGACAGTGGGAAGTAAAAAGACATTAACACGGGTTGCTCCTATTTAAGAATTTCAATCCACTATGAATATGTGCTTGCTATTCAAATGCCTAAAATTCCACAAGCTACAGTCACAGACAAATGTTTACACGAGTTCAGTAAATACTGAAACAAGAATCAGTGGTTCCCCTACTTTGACTTAAGAACAAGTATTGCATTACTTTGGAGTGGAATCGATTTTTAACCTACCAAAAGAAAACAAAACACAAATGATTTCAGCAGTATGGCTTTAAGAACCTCTATTTGGTTACAATGGATCAAGCAGAGATAAGTAACAGCATACAAGACACATATGCTGTCCTCTTAAAAGGAGCAGTATTACAATATAAAATTAGTTTAGAAGATACTAAAGCCAAGTTTTGTACAAACATTTTTTTTACAAAACTGAACTACTCAAAGAAAAAAACCCAAACAAACCAAGAACATTTTAAATATGAATCACTCTTTACATAAAATTACTTGCTGATATAAATTAGAAATACTACTAACTTTTTAAAGCTGGCATCGGTGTACTATTGAAATGCACACATCAGAAATACTGAAGTGTTAGTTCTGCAAAAATCCTTAAGAGTCGAATTTATACTTGCCAGAGAGATCACAGTGACTCAGGTTTCTAAAGGAGCCACAGTGACCCCCCGTGGACACTTAAGAAATCCTCGTCCTCAACCTTTTTTCCCACCCCCCCCATTTTATAGAATCATAAAATGGTAAGGTTGGAAGGGACCTCAAGGATCATCTAGTTCCAATCCTCTGCCATAGGCAGGGACACCTCCCACTAGTACCTGAACCTGGCAATTTGAACCTGATATTCCTCACATAAAAGGTACAACAGTGGTTCATGCTTGGTCCATCTGTCTTAAGAAATTACAATATTTCCATTTTGAATTAGTATAAAGTCTTCATACAATCTGGAGGCTGATCAGAGAAACAAATTTACATCTGCTCTCTGATTTATCAAGAATCTGTTCTCGAACAATTTAGAGAGCTGTTTTCTGTCAGTGAGAGATGATGTTCAATAGATGTTTAAGTTCAATATTAGGCTCCCAAAACCAGGAGCTTAGCTTTTTGGGAGAACAAAGGAAGGAAATATAAATGGATGCTGACGCAAAATTCAAATGAGAACACAGATAAAGTTGTATGAGACAACTTAAAAGTGTGTCAAACTCAACTGGTATACAAAACTCCAAAACATTTTAGAAGGAAACCAAGCTTAACAAAAGAAACCAAAAATCAATTGGGCACCTTCTTCCATTACTCTGAAGCAATGCAACAGACAGGAACAAAACAATACCACAAAAATCACAGTAGTGACTGTCCCTCATCTGCAGTACATTAATCAACACTTACATTCTTATCTTGCTTATAAATCCTCTCTGTTATGTCCAACTTTCTTTTCTTTATGTGGCTCTTCTGTGTTTGGTGCCAGCCATGTGAAATACACCTTCACTGGATCAATATTCCAATGCTTGTGAAATGATACTGGAATTTGGTGAGAAAGGTAGTCTTTTGGGTAGTCCACTGGCCTTGCCTAAGAAAGAATAAACCACCTTAGCACTGAGAAAATATATATACAAGACAGTAACAAAGGGGTTTTGACATCATTCTATTAAATTAATTGATAGGCATTACCTTCAACTCAGGCTGCAGTCATGCACATGTTAAACATACCCTATTTATCAGCATGAAATGGTCATAACCTATGATCAGAGTCATATGTGCAGAGTCTGTATTATATCTTTTTAAATATACTGTTGTGGTTCAATAATGATAAAATGAGTTTTAGAAATACTGTTTTGCTCCTCCTTTTAACAAGTTGCCAGCACTGCCAGTGTGATTGTAGGAATCTAGTGAGGCTGTAAGCAGCTGAAATATATAAAGTTCTATGGTGGTGAAAGGTTACCAAATGCAGGTGTTGCAATGCCAGGGAACTGCATTGTTATTCTTTACCAGGTTATATATACAGAAGAAAAAAAAAAAGAAAAAAGGGGGGAAAAAAGGCAGAATTACAACACAGCTACACAATATAGCTAGGGAAGGATTATTTACAAGGTCCTGCAATGACAAGACAAGGGGCAATGGGTTTAAACTGGCAGAGGGGAGATTTAGACTAGATGTTAGGAGGAAGTTCTTTACAGTGAGGGTGGTGAGACACCCTTTCAGGTTGCCCAGAGAGGTTGTGGCTGCTCCCTCCCTGGAAGTGTTCAAGGCCAGACTGGATGAGGCCTTGAGTAACCTGTACTAGTAGGAGGTGTCCCTGCCTATGGCAGGGGGGTGGAACTCGATGATCCTTGAGGTCCCTTCCAACCTTACCATTCTATGATTCTATGATTCTATGACTTCTTAATGCACCAGGCATGTTTCATTTCCTCTGACAGTTTAATGGCATGTAAGTGCATCATTGTATAAAAAGCCATAGTGGTCCCTTGTAAGGTAACCAGGTCTTTCCATTGTAAACAGAGCCCTTGGAAAGAGAAATGGATGAAAGGCACACACTGGGCTTTTTTTTTTCCAGATGTGAAACACAAGAAGAAAACTGAGTGATCTGAAGACTGAATGAGATTTGATGCCTAAGGTAGTAATTGACTTAACACTGTTAATGTGATCTAGCACTGGTTAGGCCACATCTTGAGTACTGGGTCCAGTTGTGGGCCCCTCAATTTAAGAAAGGTGTTGAGGTGCTTGAACATGTCCAGTTTTGGGCAACAAGTCTAGTGAGGGGGCTGGAGCACAGCCCTACAAGGAGTGTCTGAGGGAGCTGGGGTTGTTCAGTGTGGAGAAGAGGAGGCTCAGGGGAGACGTCATTGCTCTCTACAACTACCCAAAAGGAGGTTGTAGCCAGGTGGGGGTTGGTCTCTTCTCCCAGGCAACCAGTGACAGAACAAGAGGACACAGTCTCAAGTTGTGCCAGGGCAGGTTTAGGCTGGATGTTAGGAAGTTCTTCACAGAAAGAGTGATTGGCCAATGAATGGTCTGCCTGGGGACATGGAGGAGTCACTGTCCCTGGAGGTGTTCAAAAGGAGGCTGGATAAGGCACTTAGTGCCATGGTTTAGCTACTTAGGTGTTGTTGAGGGGATAGGTTGGACATGCTGATCTCGAAGGTCTTTTCCAACCTGGTTGATTCTCTGACTGTTTGCTTTGCCTACTGCTGGTGGTACTAACCAGTTCTCCATGCTGTGTTCTTTGTGCAGTTCTGTACGCACTCCTGATTATAAATCAAGCAGCACAATTTGATATTAAGAAATCTGAATACATGCTGTTGTTTCTTGCTTTGACATTTAAACACACACTGTTTATTTTTTAAAATTCCACTGGAGAAATCCAAGAGGGAGCCTACCTCCCTCAAGACATCTTTGTCAGTGACATGGACAGAGGAATGGAGTGTACCCTCAGCAAGTTTGCAGATGACACCAAGCTGCATTGACACCAACCTCTGCAATTTTGCAGATGACACCAACCTCTGCATTTTTCACCAAGTACAGTCATAGGGAAACTGATATATCTTTTACAAACTATCAAAACAGTATCTTCTAAACTACAAAAGCATTCTAGTAATCCATGCTTTGGGAATATTCTTATTTGCTTGAATAAACTTGTTCTGGAGAGAAATAGGTAAAACAGCAGCATCTTGCTTATTGCTATTAGATATTGAGGAGTTGGCAATATTTAAGAGTCCTGGTTTATGTCCATACTTAAAAGAATGAAACATATTTTAAATATGAGTAAAAGTAACTGTCTGACCTGATGGAAAAGTGGACTATGTGTTATGGGGACTCCTAAGCCACTGAAGCACATCCCAAGGACCATATCATCAGGTGCATCCATGCTGTAACATCGGCATTTGCTAGCAAGCAGTTTCTGAACAGCTCTTCTGCTGAAAACCATCCTGAATAAACAAACAGCAAATTCAATACAAAAGACAACAACCACTAGAGAAGACAAATGGCTGGAATTAGTAAATATGACTGAATCATGTGAAACAGAAAGAAAAAAAATGTAGCCCTCTGGTACAAAATATCTGAAATGTTAAACTTTCAGTACTGACAAGTAGTGCAAGAAGTGTTTTCTGTAAGGTAATTACTTTATATAATGAATATTAGTTACACCAATTATGTCAATTGCTGTTATTCCAAACAAATACTTAGCTAGCCACCATTTTTACTGCATCTTACAATTCCTCCTAAATTTGGCTAGGGGTTCAAATGGCTATTCTCATCTATTTTACACAAATCCAGTTAGTTATCATGTAGCAATTAAATGAAAAGAACTCTAAACCTGAACTGTCATTCCTTAATCCTTATTCCTTAAATCTCCATAAATCATCACATGAAACTCAAAAACGAAAGGAAAATCAAGACCATTTTTTTCTCCATGCTCAGATACACAAAGAAAACTGTAACAAGCATTTCGGTTGTGGCAATTTGTGTCCCCAGCTGTGCTGCTTCTGGCTCTCCTGCAAACTAACAGTTTGGATCACAAGGACACTTTTGAAAGCAGCTGTCCCAACTGTCTCTGCTTAGTACACTTTGAATCACAAAGTAAAATAGTCTCTGAGTACACAGAATGAATTCTATCATATGAAACGAGGCTGCATGATGTGTGCCCAGGTGGCCAAGGGTGTCCTGGATTGCATTAGAAACACTGTGGCCAGCAGGAACAGAGAGGTGACCATACACCTGTACTCAGCACTGGTGAGGCCACACCTCAAGCACTGTCTTCAGCCCTGGGCCCCTCACTAAAGAAAGAGTATTGAGGTTCTGGAGTGTGGCCAAGAGGTCCAATGGGATCCTGGGGTGCATTAAGAAGTGTGTCCAGCAGACCAAGGGAGGTTCTCCTCTCCCTCTACCCTGCCCCAGTGAGACCTCATCTTGAGTATTGCGTTCAGTGTTGGGCTCCCCAGTTTAACAGGGACACAGATCTGGTGGAGAGGGTCCAGCAGAGGGCTACAAGGATGATTAGGGGACTGGAGCACTGCCTTATGAGGAGAGGCTGAGGGACCTGCGGATTTTTAGTCTGGAGAAGACTGAGAGGGGATTTAATAAATGTTTATAAATATCTGAAGGTTGGGTGTCGGGGGGGATGACAGTCTCTTCTCACTTGCTCCCTGTGATAGGACAAGAAGCAAAAGATGCAAGATGCATCACAGGAGGTTCCACCTTAACACAAGGGGGAACTTCTTTACTGTAAGGGTCACAGAGCACTGGAACAGGCTCCCCAGAGAGGTTGTGGAGTCTCCTTCTCTGGAGACTTTCAAGGCCTGTCTGGATGCATTCCTCTGTGACCTGAGCTAGACTGCATGGTCCTGCTCTGGCAAGAGGGTTGGACTCGATGATATCTTTGGGTCCCTTCCAAACCCTAACATCCTATGATCCTGTGTGTCTTCTTTATCAGCTTTTTAGTTCTGGTGCCCCTGAGTCCAAGGTCCTTCTGTTTGCTTGGAGAATCAACTAATTGAGGAACAAACCAACAGAGAGTTCTGCTATGGAGAGGAGCTCTCTGGCTCTTGCTTCACAGAAGCAGCCTTTCCAGCTCAGGACTTTGCCCCTTTAGAACAGAACCTAAGGAACCTCACACCTCCCCCTGCCCTTGGTGAGTATGGATAAATATATGTATCCATGGGAGATTTTCCTTTCATGGGTGAGTTGTGTGCACATTTTGCAACAGTATTTTCCCAACTGAAGTTGAAACCTGTAATTTTATTGTGCTGGAAGGAAAGCAGATTTAATTGTAATCAGTGGCTGTTAGCCTCCAGTTTTGTGTCTCTCCTTCACAACAGTGCTGTCATTCAAAAGATTTGCACTCAAAGCAGGGACTTATGTAGATGTCAGTAGGAGTTTAAATAAATTACCCTCCTCCACCAGTGATGTAACTGTATCCTCCTGTTCCCAAGCCATAGCCATAACGCTCTCCAAGAAACACTGCATCATTTGGGTCATAGCAGCTGAGTAATTTTCGGAGTCTGAAGATACTACAGGATGAAAATCCATTAAAAAAGAAAATTTAAAAAATCACAGGGATGTTCCTTTTGAAACAGACAGTGCTAGCTTAAGTGGCATTCCAGTAAAAAGCACAAAAATTGTATGAGAAATTCAGAAACTCTACCAAAAAGACGTACAAACTGTTCAACAGAAATTTACGATGGGTTATTTATTGTGAGACATGACTGCTAAATACTGAACCAGCTTAATGTATTTTTCTGAAACAGGCAATGTTTCTCAGCAAAACTGTCACATCTCATAGAAAAGATGGTTATTTTTTTCTGAGCAATGGTAACATTTTTGCAAATTATCTTTTCTCCCCAAGAACTGAAAACTAAAAAGATAGATTTAGTTATACAAGTATGGCTCTGTGTACAACTGTGGCCTCTTCTAAATTCTGTTGTCACATAATTTAATGCATTGTCCTGAACTACTACTACTTCTCATATTCATAACCTGCTGGTTGATCATTGTGCCTTATTTTTAAGAGATTTAGACTAGATGTTAGGAGGAAGTTCTTTACAGTGAGGGTGGTGAGGCACTGGCACAGGTTGCCCAGGGAGGTTGTGGCTGCTCCCTCCCTGGGGGGGGTCAAGGCCAGGTTGGATGGGNTGGAGGTGTTCAAGGCCAGTTTGGATGAGGCTTTGAGTGACCTGTACTAGTGGGAGGTGTCCCTGCCTATGGGAGGGGGTTGGAACTAGATGATCCTTGAGGTCCCTTCCAACCTTACCATTCTATGATTCTAT
Organism: Eubucco bourcierii; assembly: GCA_013396675.1. Lineage (NCBI taxonomy): Eukaryota > Metazoa > Chordata > Aves > Piciformes > Ramphastidae > Eubucco > Eubucco bourcierii. The sequence goes on from VWZE01003466.1 coordinate 427,124, forward strand.
GATTCTATTTTGCTCATACTGCACAGCTGGTTTTCATGTGAAGGTGAACTTACTTTTTAATAAAGGCAGGTCTATGGGCAACTGTTCTAGGTGGCTCTGACAACTAACCTTAGCTTATGGAACCTGTCTTACAACACATTTATGTGAGGAACACATCTTGTAAAGTGTATTATCAAGTGCCTACAACCAATAATACCAGACATACCTACACTGAAGAATCACAGCAGGAGATCACATTCAGACTACATGATTACAGAAGAACTTTCAGCAACTCACAAGATTACATTGTTTTTAATATTAGTCAAGAAATGCCAAAACTATTTTTTTCCATTGCAGGAATAGAAAAGTGTGTAAATAAAGCATCTATATCTCTTAAATACAGAAGAGATGAATACTGCTAAAAGTCTTATTGACATAAACTGTGGTGATTTGTGAGGTGCTGCAATGTATACCTTATCAGTGTGTCATCATCCACTATGACTAGCCAACGAATTCTGGGAGAGCTGTGATTCAAAAACCTTTCCAAAATGGCAAAAGTTTTCCCACAGTGACCTAAATGAAGAGAAATAACAGAATGCAGCTGTAAATAAAATGAGATTTTGTAATAAGCAATTATTCATTATGTAAATATTTTCTTGCACTATGCAAAGCATTTTGGAAATGACTGGCAAAACATTTGAGGTGTAAGTTTAATTACATTCTTCATTGTGCTGAATGCTGTTTGTTGGAGCAAGGGCCACAAAGGTAATCCAAGGGCTGGAACACCTCTGCTGTGAGGACAAGCTGAGTGAGCTGGGGTTGTTCAGCCTGGAGAAGTAAAGGCTCTGGGGGGACTTTGTATCTGCCTTCCAACACCTGAAGGGATCCTACAGGAAGGTTGGAGAGGGACTATTCATAAGGGTGTCTAGCAACAGTACAAGGGAGAATGGTTTCAGGTTGAGGGAGAGTAAGTTTAGACTGGATCTAAAGAAGAAGTTACTCAGTACAAGGGTAACGAGACTCTGGAATAGGTTACCCAGTGAAGTTGTGAATGCCTTCTCCCTGGGGGTGTTCAAGGCCAGGTTGGATGAGGCCTTGAGCAGCCGAATGTAGTTATGAGGCAGCTCTGCCCACAGTGGCCTTGAGCAGTCGAATCTAATTGTGAGACAGTTCTGCCCACAGTGGGGTGGTTGGAGCAGATGATCTCCAAGGTCCCTTCCAATCTAAGCCATTCTATAATTTAACAAACTGTTCCACCATAACCATTGCTTTCTATGAAGCATAGTTTTGAAGGATGTTCAAGTATGGAAATTCTTTGAATTTTGGAAACCTAAAAAGTAAGCTTTATTCCAGCTTTATCCTGTTAAGATGCAGGACAATACTGGATGAACTGCTACTCTTTATTTGAAAACTATAAAATGAGAAGACAATAACAGAAACACCTTCTGCAAAATACTCCACAGATACCTTCACAGCATTTCATTATGCATCAGACAGGCTCATTACTTTTATATAAATATTTAAGCCTACATTAATCTAACATACTTATCAGCAGCATCTCAGATCATGGTAACTTCTTCTAAGGAAATGCCTTAACATTTATCACGAGGCTACAATAAAGATGGGAGATAAAACATCCTTCACTAATTGTTCATTAGTGAAATACCCCTGTTCAGAATGAGCAGGACAAGAGAAACAAGAAGTACCAGATATCAGAAAAATCTAATTGCAGTCTTTATTTGTCTAGATTACAGCTGATCATCTAAAGCAATTAATGCTATCGATATGACAATTACAATCATTAAAAAAATACAGATTGGATGATGTATTTGATGATGTGATGTGGAGAAGGCCAAGGTTTTCCATGACTTCTTTACCTCAGTCTTCACCGGCAAGGGCTCCAGCCACACTCCTAAAATCACAGAAGATAATGGCAGGGACTGGAAGAAGGAACTGCCCATTTTAAGTGAAGATCAGGTTCATGACCTTCTGAAGAACTTGGGAGTGCATGAGTCCATGGGACCTGATGGGACATACCCACAGGTACTGAGGAACTGGTGGATGAGGTCACTAAACTGCTCTCTATTACATTCCAAAAGTCATGGCAGTCTGGAGAAGTCCCCACTGACTGCAAAAGGGGAAACATAATCCCCATTTTCAAACAGGGAAAGAAGGATGATCCAGGGAACTTGTGATGGTTTGGGAGTTCCCCACACCCCCACACTTTGTAAAATGACCCAGACTAGAACTCATACCTCATAGCATAACTTATACCACTTAAGAGTTTGGGATTTACTCCCTGAAGGTAAATTGCCACACCACTCAGAATTTTGAAGACAAAATTATTTACAAACTAGGCTAAATATAAAAGGTGATAAACATATATATATATATATATTCATACACATATATACATTTACAACAAGGCAAAAATCCAGCTAACTCCCCCAGAACAAAGCCCAGGGACCCTTCCTGTACAACCCCAGATCCCTGTGAACTGAAGTCCAGAGGGCTGTTGCCAGCTAAGACAGTATTATCTTTTCCCCACTCCCAGTCTTACCAATAGTCTAAACAAATGGCAGTTCAGAGCATGCAAGGCCAGAAGGGAGAGACAGTGGGAAAAGCAGGCAAGCAAGAAGCAGCAAGAACATTCTGAACCTCAGATTATATAGAAAAACAACAACCCAATGAAATGGGATAAATCTATTTTTGACAAACTCTTCAGCCCCCTTTTGGGATGGACTTTCAAATTCTCTTGCAAATAATTACAGTTAAGACACCAGTCCTTAAGACTGTTAACAACAGACGGGCTGCACTCTCCTGTGTGGCAGAATTCCTTTAGTTTAGGCTGCACAAATGTGCCACAGAAATTCAGAATTCAGAAGTTATGTACTACATCTGAATTACATATGCCATCCATAAGATTTACCAACTGTAGACAGTTATTTGCACAGAACTGACAACAGCAGTCAGTAGCTCACCTCTGTCAGTGTTAGGTATGCCTAAATCTATAGTAGGAATGGAGATGTCTGCGTAGTCACTGTAGTATTCAATAAGGGCAGCTTCTCTTTCCCAAGTCTGCTTTACCACTGGTACTGCAAAACAATGGTTGACATTGAAACAAAGTAACTTAGTTAGAATAAGTACTTGATCAAAACATTTATACATCCTGTTAACTGCCATATTCATTTGCATGGTAACAAAAAGCCTGCTTCAAATACACCATCGTGGTCCTAAGTGTTCATTCTTCTTCCTTTCCTACAATATTTAGAGAGAAACAATTTTACATTTTTATGAAAGCCAGTCAAGGCAGTTTCATTTATAGAATAACTTTTTTTTTTTTTTTAATATGACTATAGTTTCATTTGTACTACATTTAAAACTCTGATATTTACATGTACACTAACCCAAGTATGGAATCCATTACTTTTACACTTGATATGGTAGACACTTTAGCATATCAGCATGAACACTATTAGAGACCAATCACTCTTCCAGTATTACAACTGTTGCATTTTAAAGACAGCACATCCAACTGCAGAGAGTATAAAATATTCTGGTCTGAAATCTTGTGCACTCTGTTGTCATTGTTTGTCTAATTTATGTTCTTTGACATCATCCAGTGGGTCTCATTGGTAGCAGCTAGTTCTTTAAACAGAGGAAGCATTTATGTAAGTTCCCTTTGCTGCTATATAATTCTGATGCTTGTGAGTAATTTACTTGCTGGAATAATTCATCACCTAATTTGATGTTTGCTGCTGTATTGGGTTTGCATGGCAAGGTTTTGGTAGTGAGTGGGCTATAGTGGTGGCTTCTCTAAGAAACTGGTAAAAGCCTCCCTATGTCCAAAAGAGTGAATGCCAGCCAGCTCCAAGATGCACCTGCTGATGGCCAAGGCCAAAGTCATCAGTGACAGCGGTGGTGTATCTGGGCTAACATACCCCAGAAGGAAAAAAAGCAATTGTAGCCAGAGGGAGGAGTGAGGATATCTAAGAGAAACAACCTTGCGCACACCAAGATCAGTGAAGGCATAGGAGGTGCTCCAGGTGCTGGAGCAGAGATTTCCCTGCAGCCCCTGGTGAAGACCATGGTGAGGCTGGCTGTTCACCTGCAATCTATGGAGGACCTGATGTCAGAGCAGGTGGATGCCCAAAGGAGACTGTGACACTGGGAAGTCTGCACTGGAGCAGGATGCTGGTAGGATCTGTGGACACCTGAAGAGGGGAGTCCACACTGAAGCAGTCTGTTCCTGAAGGACTACACCCCATGGAAGGGACTCATGCTGGAGTAGTTCATGAAGAACTGCAGCTCGAGGGAATAACTTGTGTTGGAGAAGCTCATGGAGGGCTGCCTCCCATGCAAGGGACCTGATGATAAGAGCAAGGAAAGACTGTGAGGAGTCCTCCCCATGCAGAGGAAAAAGCAGCCAAGACAACTGTGTGATGAACTGATTGCAATCCCCCCATTCCCCATCCCACCGTGCTGCTGCAGGAGAAGAGGTAGAGAAATTGGAGGCTAAGGCTAAGAAGAAGGGAGGGGTGGGGAAGAAGACATCGTAAGATCTGAGGTTTATTTCTCATTATCCTACTCTGATTTGATTAGTCATAAATTAAACTAATTTCCTCAAGTCAAGTCTGTTTTGCTTAAAGATATCCCTGCCCTTATCTCAACCCATGAGCCTTTCATTATATTTTCTCTCCCCTGTCCATCTGAGGAAAGGAGTGACAGAGTGGCTTTGGTGGGTACTTTACATCCAGCTAGACTCAAACCAACTGTTCTTTACATGGAGGAAATATTTACATAACTTGACTTTGTTGCTATATAATTCTGATGCTTGCTCATGCCCTTGCTGGAATCATCATCCATCACCTAATTTGATGTTTGCTGTCTACCTACTTGTTAATTTTTTTTCTGCTCTGATCACACAGCGACTTGGAAGGATTTATTATTCTGGATTGACCAATAGTCAGTTTGATAACACTAAAACAAACTAAAGGTAACTGTCAACACAGAGTAATAAAAGCTCAATGCACTAGTGGTAAAGACTTTAGTACCTGAAATAAATATTATTTCACTTCTTCAGCATTGTGCAACGGCCAATGCTGCTCTTCAAAGGTTTTAAGGAAACATAAAACTGCTCTCAATTTTTGCATAAAATATCCAAGGGGAATTATGTTTAAAAAAGTATTCACATAACATTATGGTGGAGTTTTGAAATGCAAAGCCAGGAATTTCATAGTGCATTAACTCTACCTCCAATGTAATAAAAAGTCACATTACATCATGTAACGTTGCATAATCAGGCATTAACTGGCAGAGAATGCCATGTAAACATTTTTTTTTTTCCCAACTACAATGAGAAAACAAGTAGGCAGCAAATTGTTTTCTCATTTTGTGGAAATGTTCTACTTAATAAAATGTTTCTCAAAAGACCAAAACCAGAAAGCTGTCAGAAAATGAGGACTCAGTACAGAAGCATCAGAGATATACAAAACACTTCCAGCTTCCCCATGGCAGAAGAGATAAACCTGTAAAATGCTGTTTTACCTTTCTTCAGTCAAGGACCTCAACCTCAACAGGGTGCTTCAGCATACAAAGAACTATTTGCTATTACAGACTAAGCCTCTCAATTGCTTTGGTAGAGTCTGCATTTGTATAACCAAAAAACAGTTCACTGAAGCAAGGATCTGAGCCTCATCTCACTAAAATGGTCTAAAAATGGGGCTACTAGCAAAGAGTCTCTCTTTTCCTTGGTTGTTTTAATGGAAATGTCACTGTCCTGACTGATGTCTGCTGTAAATTGAACCACACAATACTTTGTAATTCCTAACAAATTGTATGAACCAAAGAAAGAACACCTGCATAAAACTGTGGACTGAGTTGATTCATCAATGTATTAATGCTTATGATCACACAGAAGCTTTCATAGAATCATAGAATCATAGAATGGTAAGGTTGGAAGGGACCTCAAGGATCATCTAGTTCCAACCCCCTGCCATAGGCAGGGACACCTCCCACTAGTACAGGTTACTCAAGGCCTCATCCAATCTGCCCTTGAACACATCCAGGGAGGGAGCATCCACAACCTCCCTGGGCAACCTGTTCCAGTGCCTCACCACCCTCACTGTAAAGAACTTCCTCCTAACATCCAGTCTAAATCTCCCCTCTGGCAGTTTAAGCCCATTGCCCCTTGTCCTGTCATTGCAGGACCTTGTAAATAATCCTTCCCCATACTGCACCACAGAGATACCTACAGAAGGTCAGCTCTTAGTTCTATTTAATTTCTGCTATTTCTAGAATCTTGATGCATGTTTGCAGTCTTTACATTTTCTTATATGATCATCTAAGGTATGTATAAGGAAAGCTTTATCTGAAGGGAATTCTGAAGTGAAATTTAGCTCCTTTTACACATCGAATTCTAGGCTTTAACGTTGCATTAGTGTAGTTTTTGGCATACAATAAAAAATGACTTACCAGGTAAAAAGAGCTCTCTGAAGCTGGCATCCATTAATCTTTCAAAATCTTGAGTAAGATTTTCCTCTATTGCATAACACTGGAAGCTGTGAGGAAAGTTCAAGAATTTTCCTCAGTCTTCAACAGGTGTTTCTCGAAGGATGTTTATGCTACCTTTTTGAAGCCATATATTCTTCTCTATCTTTCTATGTTTGTTTGGATTTTAGTTTTAATTTTGATGTGAGAAAATGAATATGGATCCAGAAAGGAGAACTCTTCAGTGAACTCCAATTACAGGAGAGTCAATTTTGTTTTGTCAAAAGCTACTTTAAGGATAGCCTAATTAGGTGACTAAAATACTAAAAATGTGCATTTAATTAAGTTTTAAAAAAATCCCAGCAACTGAAAAATAGTCTACATTTAGAAATGACAGAACCTACAGTTTTGGATGTCTCAGTAAAGAGAGACTTAGTTAAGAAAACAGCTGTTATCTACATTTTGTTTTCTGACAACAGCTGTGGCAAAACACTGCAAATATTGTTACAATTATTAGCCATTAATATTTTGTTTGGGGGGGGGGCTAATATCCATCATTCAAATCATGTTTCTGAACAAATTAAGCCTAACAGTGACAATATTATGTACCTGGAGTATTCAAGGGCACACAAAACTCAAGTAAATTCCTGAAAACAAATGCATTCCTGAATTTCCTTATCAACAGAATGTCTAGAAGTAAACTCGAATGGACTGGTAGGTGGCATCGAGTAGGAGGAGTGACTTCTGCTGTATCAGTGAACTTGGAATTTTTCCTTCCAAGTTCTATACACACTGGATCACCCTCAAGTTAGCTGAGCCTTACAGTGTATTAGCTGATGCTGAGTAATTCTCCGTCTTTATTTTCTGTGCCTCTGGGAAGGAAGCTAATACTCCCTGGATGTATCTTGTTTGGCTATGCTAGGTCTTTTTTGTGTTTTTTACCATGGACATCATAGTCACATTTTCATGGTGACTAACACTATTTACAGAACACTACAATTTCCAGATGAAACATGCAAGCGTGCTGCATACACGAGGCACTCTTGATCTGGGCTGTGGCTTTGATAAAGTAGTAGAGATGATCAGATTTTTTCCCAAGAGACAAAATTTCCCATTTCAAGCATTATAAAACACATGTGCAACAGACTAATGGCAAAAGCAGTACGACAACACAAGCTGCTCAATCTTTCACTGGAGAAGTGGGCAGGGTAAAAGGAAGGAGGAAGGAAGAGACCCCCTCATCTTGTTCAGATTTCTCAATCAGCCACCACACAGCTCCACAACTGTCACCGCTAGCACAAGGAACAGAAGTGCACCGATTAGCAGAGGGAAACACAATGAAGGATATAAACAGCTGCTACACTACCTAACACTGCAATAGCTTAAAATGATAACAATATAAGCTAACTTCATGTATATTTTAAATTTAAATATTCAGGTTCAAGATTTTTGCCAGTGAGTCATTAAACAATGAAACAATTGACCGCAACTTTTCATCTCAAATGTTTCACAGACTCTTGAAGAATTCTGAATAGCAAAAACTACTAACTGAAGAGTAAGATGTTTACAGTTCTGAAGCTTTCATGTTTCACAGTAGCTTTTGCAAATATTTAATCCCAAGAGCTACACAGAGGCCACATATCAGCTTGCCTTTAAAATATTTATTTCATAAACTATACTGCAAAGTACTACCTTGACCAACCAATAACTTACTTCTGTCACCATGAAATTTCCGACATGTTTTTACAGCAACAAAAACATCTTCCTTTTTCACTGGCTCACCCTGTATGAACAGAACAACAATTAATTTTTAAATTACAGGCTCTGCCTGTTAACACTTATTAAGCTGTGTATGTCCCTCTATCTAATGAAACTGGTATTTAAAGTATGGTACTTACACAAAGTGGAAGGAAATTCCTGAATGTTGTTGCACAATGATCAGTCTTGTATGAGTTTACATCATTCGTGCAGAACTCAGTCACTGGAGTAAGATGTGGTCCTTCTCCTTTCTGCCAAATATAGAGGGCAATCTATCCAAATAGAGAAAAATTTTATCAGTAGTGAATTCTCAGGGTATACAACAGAAATCATATCACAAGACAAACTTAACAGGAAAACTGGAAAATGTGAGATGCTGCAGAAGATTTGCTTCTTAGCTGATTAACTAGCTGCACATCTTATCTCTTGCTCGCATTTCTAGAGCAAAGATGAAGGGTTTTTTTGCTGCAAAACAAATTCTATAGGCAGACAAATTTCACAGAGCTACATTAGCTCTGTATACAAGCACACCAAAACAACTCATCTTCAATAAGAAATGGTAGAATGATTATTCACATCTTTTAAAGTAAACAAAAATCCTTACTGCATTCTCTTTCCAAATTATTTTGATAACTTGGAATAGCTAGGCCTGCTTCATTCCGTGTGGAAACTTCCAGCTTTTAAAACAGACCCATTCTCTGGTGTCAATTTCAAATGCTCAAACTCAGTAATGAAACTCTGAGAAGCTCTAAAATACAATGAAGAATAATATAACAGAAAATGGTGTCTTACAGTAGAGTCTTGTCCATTTTAAATGCAACATCAAAAACAAGCCAGCCAAAATTTAGAGAAAAAAAGGCAGAAGCAAAATGGTTCTGTCTGGAAAAAAAAAAAATACCCCATCCCTTTGTATTTACATTCAGTTCATAATAATTAAAAAAAAAATAATCTGTACTTCATGGTACATCAAGAACACTTAGACTTGCCCAACATTTCTACTGCAATACTTTTACAATGGTTATAATTTTGCAAGATTAAGTATTCAGGACATTTAAGTTCTATTCTCGGTTCCTATCTCAGAACTGCTAAAAGATTAACTTCATTTCACAAAAAACCATTTGGAAACTTGTACAAACAAAATTCTTAACAAAAAAGGAGAAAACAATATCTTGGTAAGTATGTGGATTCATATGTTCCCATCTGCCTTACCATGTATTTCCAATTCCAAATGGTCATCAGTCTCTCTTGAGGATCAGCCAAAGATGTGAAAGCATCTTTGAACAAGAGCTGTCTGTTTGAGCATATACTCAGGATGTAGGAGATCTCAATTCTCGGTTTTTGCCTCTGCCTAACTCAGAAGTTGCAGCTTTTGTTGTCAAGAGTGCCTACATCAACAAATCATAGCTATACTGGGAGAGAGACATTCCATGTCACCTCATGAAACTCAGCTGTTGTGCAAAAAGTAAGATTTGTGGAACGAACAAAAAGGTATAGTGAACTACTGCACAAAGATGAATAGATTCCTCCAAGGGAGGAAAATTAGTCCTGGGTTCTAGTTGCTCTTTACCATGTTATTTACACATATTCCAGTAACTTGTACATGGAAAAGGGAAGTTAAGTGATTGGAATATAGGGCAAGACCAAATACACACCAAAGGCAATGAAAATTTGCCTTTTTCTCATTTTCATGCCAACTTAGGTACTGTTAGCTTTAAAACCTTCCAAGGCCAGAACTCAGCTCCTCATTTAACAAATAATGTGATAGTTAAGCTATTAAGAGAGCACAGTAGTTCCTTCTCCCCAGTGTTCAGCAAGAACTCAGCATAAACCCAGAGCATTAAGTATGGTGTGGACAAGCCCAAGTCATCAAATCTAGTAAGGACTTCTAAGTAATCAAACTCTAAGTTTGATTATTATTTTCTTGCCCATCTCACTTATGTTTCAACACCCTTAGAAAACCCCAACAACCTGCAGACAGCGACTTCGCTGCAACTCAGAATAAAACAGAAGTGTCAATTTGTTACAGGCCTCGGGGGCAGGCTTGAGAATACAAGCATATTTCTGAAACCTAAGCTTTCACATTTGAAAGAATTTCAATGAAGGTACAGTTGCATATCAGAACACAATTAAATGATGACTTTTTAGCCAAGTTATTGGTTGTCGCTGGGCTGTCCTAACTACACAGGCACTCTCATACTGTCTTAGCTGCAAAGGAAAAGCATTTAGTTTGGACTGAAAAGTTTGCATTAATGGATTTTTCCTTGTAATTGAGCAGATGTACTGGGAGCTGTGGACACCAACATGCTCACTAATACTGCTGACAGTGACTTGCCAAACCACTGTAATTCAGGTTCAGGATCTTTCAATAAAAGTTTTGCACCTTGTTTTCTAATTTCTCATAGTCTCTTCATTATTAAGTGGTCAATTTATTTCCTGGTTTAGTGATGCTCATTGTCCTGCTTTCAGCAGGGATAGAGTTAATTTTCTCCTTAGCAGCTGGTACAGTGCTGTGATTTGGATTTAATATGAGAATAAAGTTGCTAACACATTGATGGTTTAGTTATTGATAAGCAGTGCTTATCCTAGGTTAAGGACTTTTCATTTTCCAACACTGCGAGTGAGCAGGTGCACAAGTTGGATGGCAGCACAGCCAGGACAGCTGACCTGAACTAGCCAAAGGGATATTCCACATCACAGAACATCATGCTCAGTATATAAACTGGGGAAGTTGGGTGGGAAGGGCAGATTGCTGCTCAGGCATCAATCAGCCTGTTGTGAGCAACTGCACTGTGCAACTGTTGTGAAAACACACACGATCTTTGCATTACAGACAAGTTCAACAAAGTACTAAAGGGAAGGACCACCCTATAGGGAAGAAAGTATTTGTAACATTTAACACAAACACATTTGTGAAACGAGTAGCAAACACACACAGATCTCCAAGGTTAGCTTTTTGCCTTGTCACCACTTCACATTACAGCATGTAAGTGGTTCTTAACCCTGCCTTGTAGAACAACAGCAAGGGATGGGATTTCTAAAGTGCTTTCAATACATTTTTATAAGATTGTATTGGTTTAGAATTCAGTTATTCTGAATGAATGTCTGCCTCATGAATCAACAAAGAAGCAAGGCTGCTGCAGCACAAAGAATATTTAATGACTGTAACTTAACATGAATTATTTATAAAAGTTCATCATTTCCCAATGGATAATGAAACCTTCAACAGAAAGCCTTAGAATGGTGTGAAGCCACACATATTTCAGAAGTGGGGTCAGAATGTAATTTTCAGATGACAGACTGTTCCTAAAACAATGGAAATGGATTTATAATAAAGAGGCAGAAAATCTTAGCTTCTAATTTGAATGTAACACACATACAAAAACTGTTAGTCACTTCCAGTTGTGAATAAGCATCAAGGACTATGCTGTGCATTGTTAAATTACAGAAGCCTAAAACCAATGAGCAGCAGCATGACAAAAAACTCTTACCATATTGGTACAGCAAGACAGGCCTTCCAGATGGAAAGTGATATAAATGTTATGGATGTAAGAAATACAGACTTGGACAAGATTAGGGTGAAAATAAAATTATAGAGCACAATAAAATAGCAAATACTAGAAACATGTTTTAGTAGGACTCTGTAAAATTAAAACATTTCTTAAAACTTTAATCATCCTTCATGAATTTTGACGTTGCACACAACCATTAAAGATCACAGATTACATCCCTCGTGTCAATCTTGACTCACACAAAAACGATGTAGAGATTAAAATGACTTAAGAAGGAGATGGTAATTCATAAAATAAATGTGGAGGGATGGAACTGTCTCTAGGGAGACACAAGGCTGTGCAGAAGGAATGACTAGAGGGCTGAAGTAGGTTATCAATGGCAATAAATCCGACATGAAACATATGCAAAGAACTGCTAACAGAATAAGAAGTGGATGGAAATCATTTTGCTGGTAGAGTGATCAATTGTTTTTCATTAAGTAATCTGTGGCACATAAAAGGAATGTCTGCTAATGATTTATTAATGTTTTTATGACACTACATTCAGAGGCTTTGTCAGTGCTGAGGTACTGCCCTGAGGTCCCAGTGCTGAATACTGGGAATGATTTTTTAAGTAATTTACTTAAAGAAGAGTAACAGTGTGAAGCCCACGGTCTTACATTTAGAAAAATTAACAAGAGGAAAGGAACAGCTGCTGGCTTGCTTCATGTAGCAACTGAGAAAGCTGAAAAGGGTCCAATTGTGTTTGAGAAATTATGGGAAGCTATGTGAAAAGAACAGGAATGGCACAAACTCATATTCATTTAAATATGCTACCAATGTATATTCTATAAATATCCTGTAGATTTATGTTGGAAATGAGAAGGTTTATAACCATATAGAATATAGATCTGGAACAGAATGCAGGAGTTTTAAATAGGTCATTTGGTGGGGTTTTTTTGTGTGTGTTTTGGGTTTTGGTTGGGATTTTTGGGTTTTGTTTGTTTGTTTGTTTCCTGGGCCAGTACTACAATTTATAGCTGATTTTCTCCAGTTTTAAAAAATTAAACCAAATTCAACATCACTCATAATTTCAGGCCCAAATCAGCAATCTTATTCCAGATTAGTCCTCCCCTTCCACCCTAATTCAGGAGTTTCCTTTTATGGCAGTATAAATATTCTGAGGCAGGAAAAAAATAAAAGCTTCAGAAAAACAAGCATGAATACTCTTTCAGATCATCAAATTCCTCTCCTCTCATGTTCCTTTCACTGGACTGAAAGAACTTGTAAATACCTTCTAAAACAGTTGCAAACTAGAGATAAAAAAACCCATCCTGATTGCCCTGCTGCAAGTTGCAGATTCCTCAGACTATTTAATGCAAACTCCATCATATTTAGCTGTTAAGCTTCTGACTTAAAAAGTGAGTGAGGCTGACTGGTATCTGAGCTACTAGCTGTGTCAGCTTGTGCTTCATGAACTGGAAGTTTCTTGCCTTCTTTAAAGAGCAAGCCTTAGAAGACACCTCAACATACACAACCATGTGTGTATTGAACATACAATTTTATTAACAAATTCTATGCTGGAAATACAAAGTAGTACAATACTGTAAACAAAGGGAAAGAAATCAAACATACCATTGCAGTCAAACTTTTTAGAAATGCCTGTGAAAGATCTACTTCCAGTATCAATTATAACCATTCAAAAATACAGACTTGAGACAATTTTCTCTTTCATCACATCACTGCTTACCTCATGCTTTAAATCTATTGTAAAGTCTGACTTGAGCGGTTCGCTTTTCAACTTCTTTGCAAGCCTATATAATTATAGATGAAGACATTTACTCAAAACCACACATGACTTAAAACCAAAATCAGTCACTAGTGTCTGCAGCAAAGTGTGGTGGGCATTACTGATCATCTTAAAAGAGGGAGAAAAAAATAAGATAAATGACACTTCCCTATTTATTGCCCCAAGAAGAAACTTATATATGCTTTTATCACACATCAATTGAATTAAAAAAAAAAAAAGGANAAAAAAAAAAAAAAAGAAAGAAGCAAAGCACAGTGTGATGATGTTAGAATTACTTTTAAGTTCATTCTTCCAGAAAATTCTCATCTGAAGTAGATGAAGTCTGGCATAACATTTTCTCCAGATTAAATACAGCAGTTTGAAGATTATACTGATCAGCATCTCAAACACAGATCATAGAAGCATAGAATGGTAAGGTTGGAAGGGACCTCAAGGATCATCTAGTTCCAACCCCCTGCCATATGCAGGGACACCTCCCACTAGCACAGGTCACTCAAGGTCTCATCCAACCTGGCCTTGAACACCTCCAGGGAGGGAGCAGCCACAACCTCCCTGGGCAACCTGTTCCAGTGCCTCACCACCCTCACTGCAAAGAACTTCCTCCTGACATCTAGTCTAAATCTCCCCTCTGCCAGTTTAAACCTGTTGCCCCTAGTCTTTTCATTGCAAGACTTTGTAAATAGTCCCTCTCCAGCCTTCCTGTAGGCCCCCTTCAGATACTGGAAGGCTACTATAAGGTATTGCTATAAGGAGATGCTTCAGACAATGTTCTCTTTTTGTGTATTCCAAAGCACAGTATTTTCAATTTATGAAAATGCCAATCTTTACTAAAGTAAGCTGCCTTCAAATTCAGAAATCTAAGAACTTTTCAAATATAATTTAAAATTAAGCCTCTAATCTGAAATACCTCTACAGGATAAGCAAGGCTTCTAGAGGGAGATGCAATCACTCTAAGATGCAGGAGTAAAATTGCTGTATAGGGGAGAATACATTTTTTAAATGACAAAAGATGGCACTGAGCTAGTTGAATTACTAGTACTGGGTACCTATTAAATAGCTTGCATGACATTAACTTTTACGTCGGCAAAGAGAAGCAGAAATCATATATGCAGAAATCTCTTTCCATGCCCTTGCCTACTAATGAATTCTTATGTGCTTGTTTGCAATACTTACATTTGGAATGTGTAGAATAAGGAATAGATGTAATTTAATCAAAGCAGTATTTGCTGGTTTTGTTTGTAGTGGGAGCACAAGTCTGCGTAGGCATGCCTAGAGCTTGCTGTGCCTGGTTGAAGGTCTTGCTCATCATTTTAGATTCTCAAACTAAAGTATTGGCATGAATGCTGATAACATAAGTGACAGCAGCAAAAGCTCGGTATAGGTTCTGCAGTCAAAACCAACAGTACATTCTAAGCTGTTTGTGCCACAGCTAAGCTGCAGCTTCAGTTCAAACACAGTTCAAAAGTTCAAAAGACCAGTGCTGTTTAACATCTTTGTCAGTGACATGGACAGAGGAATGGAGTGCACCCTCAGCAGGTTTGCAGATGACACCAAGCTGTGTGGCACAGTCGACTTGCTAGAGGGCAGGGATGCCATCCAGAGGGACCTGGACAGGCTGGAGAGGTGGGCCCAGGCCAACCTCATGAAATTCAACAAGGCCGAGTGTAAGGTCCTGCACCTGGGTAGGCACAATCCCAAGCACAAATCCAGGCTGGGTGGTGAATGGCTGGAGAGCAGCCCTGAGGAAAAGGATCTTGGAGTCTGGGTTGATGAAAAGCTCAACATGAGCCTGCAGTGTGCACATGCAGCCCAGACAGCCAACCGAGTCCTAGGCTGCATCAAGAGAAGCATGGCCAGCAGGGCAAGAGAGGGGATTCTGCCACTTTGCTCTTGTGAGACCCCACCTGGAGTGGAGTACTGTNTGGAGAAGAGAAGGCTTCAAGGGGACCTGATAGTAGCCTTCCAGTATCTGAAGGGGGCCTACAGGAAGGCTGGGGAAGGATTATTTACAAGGTCCTGCAACGACAGGACAAGGGGCAATAGGTTTAAACTGGCAGAGGGGAGATTTAGACTGGATGTTAAGAGGAAGTTGTTTACAGTAAGGGTGGTGAGGCACTGGAACAGGTTGCCCAGGGAGGTTGTGGATGCTCCCTCCCTGGAGGTGTTCAAGGCCAGATTGGATGAGGCCTTGAGTGAGCTGTACTAGTGGGAGGTGTCCCTGCCTATGGCAGGAGATTGGAACTAGATGATCCTTGAGGTCCCTTCCAACCTTACCATTCTATGATTCTATGAAAATCAGAATTTGAGTTTGTGTATCTACAGGATCTGCAACAAGACCTTCAACTGTACTGCACGAATACCTTCCTCTTTTATAATAAATAAAAGATAACAAGCACAACTTGTTAAAATAATACTGATTAGCATCTAGAAAAATGGTATAAATTAAACAACACTCAATAACAACAAATAAGAGTGATTAAAAATGGAATTCTTACTTGTTAACAAGTGGAATGCTAAGTGCCCAACCAGCAGCAAAATCTGGAAATTTAAAGACTGTAGGATTTTCAGCAAAGGCATAATGGTGAATTATTGTAGATTCTTCATCATATAACGCTTTACCTAAAAACCACTCCTGTAAAGGAATATAGCAAACAATTTTGTTTACCTACAGCATCATTTTAGTGAAGATTATGACTGCATTCATGCTGCATAATGGAAATCTGAAAACAAAGCCAAGGGAAGTGTAATGTTCACACTAATCCAGACAAAAATGGTGTTCTGTAAGAAAGCAAACTAAAGGCAGTTCTCTGACTTCAAATACACATTGTATTTTCAAACTCCAGCACAGACCTCTGGATTCTTTGGGGCTGCAGTCTACCATCCTCTTACAATGACAGGAAGAGGAGGGGCACACACCATTTGGTTTAACCTTGCTTCTGTGTTCCATTATGAAAGCACAGGTTGAATCAATCTGCTGTTGAAACACAGATGGGTTGATGGTGGAAGGGATTTTTTGGGATAAATTGTTCTAAATTCCCCTCCTCAAGCTACCTGTACAGTATATTGTCCAGGACCATGTTTAGACAGCTTCTGAGTTACCTCCAAGGATGGAGGCTTCACCACCTTTTTTGACAACCTATACCAATGCTCAGTCACCCTCACAGTAAGAAGGTATCTATTTCCTGATGTTCAAATATAATTCAGATCTCAGTGCTTGCTTTGAGGTCTATTACTCTTGCTTTGAGTGCTTTAGTTTTGAGTTTTACTGCAGCCAATGTCCCCAGTTTTCAGTGCAGGTCATTCTCTTAAACTTTCTCCACAGTCTCATAGGATGCTTTCACACTTCTGTTCTCACTCAGCATTACACTCACATCAATCTCAACAGTTCTATTACAAACCTCTACATACCCAGATGAAAAAGATGCAGATTCACCCACCATTCACATGCCCCTTGCAGACCTTTTATTATGATTAATGTATACTAGCTTTTCAATATGCAGACTGCTGGCATTTTAAAATGAATAATGAATGAGCTCATTAGGGTCTAACTCAGATTTTATGTCTGATGGACTACTAATGTATATAAAGGAATCAGTTATGGACTCTTGCACTAAGATGGTGATTACTATGTAGAAAAGCAAAATCTCTTTTCCTTTTAACGTAGGTTGGAAGACAATTTGTTATTGTAATAGACTTCACATGTAATGCAAAATGAGAGGTTCAAACTGGCCTAAGAGCATCATCTAGAACAAAAAATATTTATGTCTCTATTCTGAGAACATCAACTAGGAGTAGGTGTTTCTGGAACAGAAATAAATGGATATTCCAAAGGAATGAATATATTCATTCAGTCATTTTTAAGGCTGAGTGTTTAAAAATTGAAGACCTTTGAATTATCTTTATTACCATTTCAGAGAGGAGCTGTGAAAAAACATGACAAGGACATATGCTTGCAAAAGAACTAAACAGACTAAAGTGAGAGCTGAAGCAGAGTTCAATATGTGGTCAAGGTAACAATAAAGCTCACACAGAACTAAACATAGTTCACACAGAAGGTTTTGGTTTCTTTTATTCCAAAGGAAGGACATTAAGCCAGATGTTTTTCTGAACACTGAAAATTCTACCAACCACCCATTTTGTGTTGGTTGCATTGCCAAATTTATTTTGTTCCTTGGTGACATTTTTTCTTTGGTCTTGGAACTCTTTGGATGGCATTTCTTTTCCAGCAGATAAAAAAAGAAACTGTCTATCTCCAAGGCAGTTCAGAAACAGAATGAAAATAAAATATCCTCCTGTATTAGATCAGAGATAGCTAGTCAAACTAACATCAGTCCTTTTGTCTGATGATAATCGAAATGGATTACAGTCAGGAAAATGGGGAGAGAGGACCATATGGTGAACTATGTTCATCTTTTTATTAATGCTGCATCATTTTCAGGCTATCCACAGAAGGAATTGTTCCTCTGCTCAGTTCTAACAGTTCTTCAGCAGCTAGAGTGGCACTCACACTGCTTCTTGTTAAATATTTGCACACTCTCAGTCATCCTCCGCAACTGCAATCTAGCCGCCTATTTTAAGCTATTTGGATACATCTTTTCCAGCGTTTGGAGCTCTAAGCAAAGCAGGCAGTGTTATAAAATTACATTTTAGACTGAAGAAACTGTTCCATAATTAGGAATTCTAAAATTCTTTGTATATAATTTTGTACTTAAAATGATTCTATGTTTCATCTAAAAACCTCTTCAAGCACATTCAATGGAAAGTCAAACATCTAAATTTTTATTTCACCTTAGACGCGTCGAATCTTCCAAGTGTTTCTAGCAGCTTTACAACTTGTATTCTTGTATCTTCTTCACAGAAGAAAATCCATGAGGAGTTCCCACTATAGGTAACAGAGAAGCTAACAAAAGAAATTAACATTTCAGTAATAAACTGGCTTATGAACAGAATGAGAGCTACAATCCACATTTGTCAAGGAGAGGTACATTGCAATCCATTATTCATTTACACAGAAAGGGAAACTTTCACTAGTAACTTATACATCAAAGGTTTACAGCAGATGGATAAAGGATACTGCCTCTGCTGCTATCTGTTTATATACCACCAGTTATTCCAGAAAGAAGGGAATAGGCACATATATACAACATTCACTCAGAAATGCTGAGGTGCTACAAGTCTAGTAGAATTCAGAAGTTTATAGAAAACAGTTACCTTCCCCTCTGTACCTTAACTTTCTTCCAAGTAGCCCTGTTGTGGAGCATCTAACACCACTGCAAGAATCATGACAATGCCTAAGGACAGGTTTTCTCACAGCTGTTTGACACTGATCATCCCCAACCTAAAAACCGCATCAGCTATTCCAGTACAAAAAGAAGGGACTATCCTGCCTTCCTAATTAGCAGACACTAATCTTTGTGCAAGATTCCTTACTTCTCTACTACTCCCAGCTTAATTATTTCACTACTTAACAAAACAATATACATTAATTCATGAGATCCTAATGGAAAAAAACCCAATATTTACTTGTTCAGCTTCCTTTGCATTCTACATTGATTTAAGTCATATGAGGAGAGGGGTAAGAAAATTAGCACCTACAAACATCGCAGATTTCTTCCTCTACAGCACTGGCTACTGATAAAATTAGCGATGAAAACAAACAACAAAAAAGGGTGGTAAGATCATTTATGTTTTAGGGAACTGCATTTGCCTAAAAAAAAAAAAAAAAAAAAAA
>VWZE01003466.1:446393-479933 GCA_013396675.1 Eubucco bourcierii
AAAAAAAAAGAAACAAAATGAAAAGGCAAAACAGAGCTGAACAAAACCTAAAGAATGAGAGCTACAATCCACGTTTGCCAAGTATAGGTAAGTTACAATCCATTATTCATTTACAGAGAAATGGAAACTTTTACTAGTAACTTATACATCAAAGGTTTACAGCAGATGGATAAAGGGCCAAGTGTAAGGTCCTGCACCTGGGTGGGCACAATCCCAAGCACAAATCCAGGCTGGGTGGTGAATGGCTGGAGAGCAGCCCTGAGGAAAAGGACCTGGGGGTCTGGGTTGATGAAAAGCTCAACATGAGCCTGCAGTGTGCACATGCAGCCCAGACAGCAACCGAGTCCTGGGCTGCATCAAGAGCAGCGTGGCCAGCAGGGCAAGGGAGGTGATTCTGCCCCTTTACTCTGCTCTCGTCAGACCCCACCTGGAGTACTGTGTGCAGTTCTGGAACCCTCAGCACAGAAAGGACATGGAAGTGTTGGAGCGGGTCCAGAGGAGGGTGACAAAGGTGATCAGAGGGATGGAGCAGCTCTGCTATGAGGACAGACTGAGAGAGTAGGGGGCTCTTCAGCCTGGAGAAGAGAAGGCTTCGAGGGGACCTGATAGTAGCCTTCCAGTATCTGAAGGGGGCCTACAGGAAGGCTGGGAAGGGACTATTGACAAGGTCTTGCAATGACAGGACTAGGGACAATGGGTTTAAACTGGCAGAGGGAAGACTTAGACTAGATGTCAGAAGGAAGTTCTTTCCAGTGAGAGTGGTGAGGCCCTGGAACAGGTTGCCCAGGGAGGTTGTGGCTGCTCCCTCCCTGGAGGTGTTCAAGGCCAGGTTGGATGAGGCCTTGAGTGAGCTGTACTAGTGGGAGGTGTCCCTGCCTATGGCAGGGGGTTGGGCGTAGATGATCCTTGAGGTCCCCTCCAACCTTACCATTCTATGATTCTATGAATGACATCAAAAACCACCACCACCAAACATACAAAACAAAACAAACAAAAAAATCCTCAACAAATGAAAGAACCTGAAACAAACCAAGCCAAAAAAATCAAACCCACTATCTGACAGATAGTTATGCTAGAACATATGATACACGTCTCTGCAGGTCTTTTAATCAGGTGCTAGAAGCATTAGGTGGTTGCCAGGGGCTAAAGTAGTTCAGTCTTTTCCCATCTGGGATAAGTCCTTGTCCTTGGTTTTGCTGGGATAGAGTTAATTTTTTTCAGAGTAGATGGCACAGGGCTACTTTTTGGATTTGTGCTGGAAACTGTGTTGATTACACACAGGGATGTTTTCATTGTTACTGAGCAGGGCTTATGTGGACTCAGGGCCTTTTCTGCTTCTTACTCCACTCCACCAATGAAGTTCTTTTGCTAAAACAACTTTCTCTGATTTAGTGAAGTTTAACAGAAAATTATTTTGGAACAACTCTGTGTGTCCCTGCTCTCCCCCAAAAAAAGGTAGACAAAGAAATTGAAAAGGTTGCAACTTTCAGTCAAAAACTTTGTTTCTGAAAAAAGCAGTCTGAGTAATTATGATTCACATTCCTGGTTACAAAAATTCTGAAAAATAACTGGCATTCATTACACTTACTCTCTCATTAATGGTAATATTGTCCATGCACCTTCATGCCCAGATATCTGATGAATAAGCAGAACTGTAGGCAATTCCTTTAAGAAAAATAAAAATATTCACATTAAACTTAAATTATATGCACATCCTTTTCTCTAAACACCAAAGAAATCTTGAAAAAATTACTCTGGAAATTACTACTTAGTTCCTCACTGCTTTTTTACCTGCAAGTAGCCCTGCAAAATAGATTAGTTACAGTGACACAAACCAAGGTGACCTGCAAATTAGAGAAATGTGCTTCTTCCAACTCATATTTTCTTAATTCTCTATTAGACATAAAGGTAATACACTTCCAAATGAATGTTTTGTATTGATCCTATGTAATCAATGAAGCAATAAATCATACTCATTTCTTCACTGTATCACAAAATCCCATGCTGTAAATAAAACATAAATAATGTAGGGTATTGTAAACAGTTTTCCATCAGACAATCACACTACACAGAGCTTCTGTGAGAGTTTTTACACCTTGTACCTTGCTAAGCGCAGCTCTGACCCATCAAACTAACACCATGTCAAAACCCTATGGGTTTACACAAAAATCAAAATGAAGAGTTAGCATTTTTCTTCCTGAAAAATCTAAGAAAAGAGGCCTTACGGAGGAAAACGTTTTCATATATTTGTCTTTTTGCTACTCTTACTAATAAAGATAGACCTTAGTGTGCCAGGGTACTCCTCACCCTCCGTCTCCAGAGGTTTGAATGGGGCACAAAAATGCTTTCCTTACCCCCACCCTCCACCTCCGGAGGTTTGGAATGGGGGGACAAGTAGATAAGAAGTTGCTTCCCCCACCCCTACAGGCTCGAATGCAGAAGAGCAAATCGCCCCAGCATATATATATATATATATATAAAAATATATAAATATAAATATAAATAAATAAATAAATAAATAAATAAATAAATAAATAAATGGCAACTGGATACATTGGCTAGGCGGACCTTGAAGAAGGTGTATCTTGAAGAAGGGTGCTGAGAAAGCACGCAGGTCCTGCTTTCGGACCACCGCATCCCGACCTCCTGCCTCTGCCATGAACTGCCACCGTTCGTAGGGACACGCCCAGCAGCTCGGCTTTTCCCGGCGCTGCTAAGGCAGTGCCGCTTCAAAAGATTTACCTCGAGGAAGATGTGTCTACAGACACTTTGACTTTGGCAGGTTTGTTCGCATTAGGCTCAGTGCTCCATTGATCCACAACTGGATTATAATTTGCAGTTCCAGACACTGCCGCAAAGGAGCCAAGGGACTATCTCCGAATTCTACTCCACTGCCGTGAGCAGATCAGACTCTCCCTAAGGCTCCAGGCTGCCTTTACTTATAAATGAGGCAAAGCTATCTTGTGGCTTAACCACTTCCAATTTTCTGATTCTCCTAAATTACTACAATTGCCCATAAGCACCCTTGTGAAGATTTCCTAATCAAATTATAACCCAAATTTAACTAGTTTGTATATAGTTTGTGGGCAGGGCTTTCAGAAATAAAAATAACTACATATTTTTATAATTCCTGCCTCGTCAATTGCCTCCAGTTACTGTTAGTGAAACAGTGTCATTCAAATCCTACTAGGTATGCAGAGGTTGCTGCAGAAGTGACTGAGAGAGGCATCTTTGCCTAAGACACTTTAAACTTCCTAATTTCTTGTATATATTTTGCCCTGACATTGAGAAGTAATCTCTCTGAAGTGGCAGGTCTCGTTTTCTGCATATAAGCGCCACTGCAGTTATCACACATTTGACTGAGAAAAGCAGCCATGTAGAAGCAGTGTATGATATGCAAGACAAGGCTCCAGAGGAGTCCATTCATCACTACCAAAACATTTAAAAGATCTCATTACTGCATAATTATTCAACTTCTACAAATTCTTTCAAGGGTACTGAATATCTATTATTGGAAGATGATCATATTCACCTTCTTGCATTACAGTGTAGGTAACTTTTACGGTTTCAATAGTTAATGGGACAAAAATCAGTTTTGCTGATAATAAAGCCTAATAAATAATCCAAAAGGATACTGGTACTTTTGCAGAATGAAAAGCAAGGGCATATCAGAAAGAGATCAAACAGTTAAAACAAAGAGGCAAGAGAACAGCTGGAGGAAAGCTAAGATAAAACAGAAGTCTGTTACATCTGTAAAGTCTTTCAAGATGACCTTCAGGAGATTCAAGACAACCCTGAAATAACTTCAAAGCTATATAGTTATCTTGCACACTTTTGCTGAAATGCTTTCAAAAGGTTTGATTTTGAGAACATAGAGGCACTTCACCCTTCAACAAATCAGAGTTCAGAAGCACTTCAGAAGCCGAGCACCCAAATATTGAGGCCCCCAAATGACCATTTGAAATTTGCATTTTAAAATGCAAATGCTAAATTAAGCATTATGAAGGCAAATGATGGACTCAACAAGAAATCAAATGACCAAGAATATGCTGATATCAAACAATTCCTACAAGCAGAGAAAGTAGTAAATCAGAAAACAAGCAAATGCAGTTATTAATATGTGTAAGGAAGGGGGAATACAAACTTCACACACTGACCACTTGCATGCACACACTTAGGAGAGATAAAGTTTTTATGCTGCAAGTTCAACCCACACAAGAGGGCCGAAGTTTCACCAACAGACACAGAACATAAGTATGAAAGTTACAAACAGAAGTCAGGCAAAACAAAAGCAAAGGGAGAGAGAGAAGAATAGTTAGATAAAATGAAGGGCCAACTAACGTTTATAGAGGAACCTGAACACGAGGACAGTTCTGAAATACTAAAGTAATACACCAACTTGATTTCTGTCTTTTGAACGAGAAACAATATGCAAGTCTAGGAGAAAATTCAACTAGTATAGTAATATTTAAGTGCTTGCTCTCTAAATGCAAAATACTGTTCTCAATGGGCGGGGCAGAGGGAAGAAAAGAACAAAGAAAACCTGTATCCAAAATCTTCTATTAATAAACCAGAGGTGATACATGGTGTTTAGTACTTACTGGTATCATCATCTGACTGAAGCAATGCAGACAGAAAGAAGCATTAAGAGCAACATATACTGGGAGCTACAATACTCAAAACTTTTGGATTAGTGTGGTTTCAGGAGGCCATTGAAAATGGCTAAAATGTCTTCCTCTCTTTCACTGCAGTACCATGTTCCCTAATTACTCTAATTTTTTTGAGTTCCCCTGCAGAGACTTAATTACTTTAGAGAAATTGCCAGATGCTGCAGTTACCTCATCAGCATTTCTGCCTTCACCAGAGAGAAGTGCAGACCTGTCATCTCAGCAAGATAGCTTCACACAGTCCATTGCCAGTCATGTGTCAGATTTATCTTTTTGCTGTAGAAAGAGTCCTGCTGACTTGTCCAAGAAGAGTGGAGGACAAAATTAATATGACAGATAATGTGACAATGTCTTCCCCAACAGCTCTGGTACAGACTAGCATCTGATCTTTGTTCTAGAGAGGAAAACTGATGGCAAGCTAATGAAGAAGGGATGCCAAAGAGCTTTGTTTTTCATAAATAAAGTCAACAAACACTATGTACTACACAGAAAAAAACCAACAAAGCAAAACTCCCACATCCTAAGGAACAAGCATTTAAAGAGCTAAGCTGATAAGCACATTTCATGAGGCTAGAGGATTTATTTGACATGAATAAATCCTTGCAGAAGAAAAAAGTGGTTGCTAGGAAGCAAACAGATTGCACAGTAACATTTCAAATACACACCAAAAAAAGGATATTAGATCTAATAACGCTAGGAAAAGATACAAAGTTAAGCATGGAACATACATTTTCTAATTAACAATGCAGGGTTGATCTTGGTACTCTGGAAAACTCTGCCATAAAGGTGAACTGTTGTAGACATGGAAACAAAAGGGCACAACATAATATAGCCCAACACCACTTAAATATAATTAGTTAAACCTTGTTAATATGGCAAGATCAAAAATCGAGTCATCTGATCAGTCCAAACTAGAAAGCAACTTCGGTAGTATAGAAGTCATTAAAGGAGGAAGAGGAGGAAACGAAGTTTTCAGACTAGAATCTAGAATTTGAGCAAGTGGCCTGAAAATTGAAGTAACAGATATATTATGGACTGAACTCCATTTATGGTATTATCTTTGAAAGACCTGAAGCAATGAAATCCTTCTCTGGAGACTTTCAAGACCCATCTAGATGCATTCCTGTGTGACTTGCAATAGATTATGGTACTGTTTTGGCAGGGTGGTTAAACTCGATGTCTGGAGGTGCCTTCTAACCCCTAACATTCTGTGAGCCTGTGAATATTTCATCTAAACATACACAACCTTAAAACCCAGATAGTTGCAGTGAATGAGGCAATCCTTCCACTGTAACTTTACAACATTACTATTACATCTAATAGGGAATAAAATGAAGAGAGAAGTACTACTATATATCCCAAGAAACACCCAGATGCATTTTCAGAGGTTTTTTGCACCATAGTCTGGTAGCAACTCCAGAGGAGAGCCATGAAGATGATCAGAGGGCTGGAGCAGCTCTACTATGAGGACAGGCTACAAGAGTTGGGGTTCTTCAGCCTGGAGAAGATAAGGATTCGAGGAGACCTTGTAGTAGCCTTCCAGTATCTGAAGGGGGCCTTCAGGAAGGCTGGGGAGGGACTATTTACAAAGTCTTGTAATGACAGGACGAGGGGCAATGGGTTTAAACTGGCAGAGGGGAGATTTAGACTGGATGTTAGGGAGAAATTCTTTAGTGAGGGTGATGAAACACTGGACCAGGTTGCCCAGGGAGGTTGTGGATGCTCCTTCCCTGGAGGTGTTCAAGGTCAGGTTGGATGAGGCCTTGAGCGACCTGTTCTAGCAGGAGGTATCCCTGCCTATGGTGGAATATTGGAACTGCATGATCTTTGAGGTCCCTTTTCCAATCTAAACCATTCTATGATTCTATGAATCTATGTAAAAACCTCTTTCAAGTGATATATGGATGTCAGAATTACTGTTGGAAACTATTCCCACAATGAACAGAAGAATATTTACTTGGATAATAAAACTTCAGCTATTTTCACTCCAGCATCTGAAATCAGATGTGAAAGCAGAAGTAGGAAGAACTTCAGAGAACATCAATTCATCCAGAAAAGGAATGCATGTCCCACTGGCAAATAAAGAAAAGAAAGAGAGGGTTTACAGATTCCCTGAAAGTAGTCTCTCACAGATGGCCAAAACATGAGCAAGAGCAATCTGAGAACAGATCTTTTCAGACAGGAATATGGTGACGTCTTAACATACATCCATTAAAATTCATGCAATCTAACTGTATTTTTTCCCCCTCTCCAATGCTTTAACAAAGAAATCTTCCACCTTCTGAAATAGCACAATGCTGCCATCAGTACAGCCAAGGCAATTAAAAAGAACGGATTTTTAAAGCACATATTCCATGCTCAACAAAGAGTGGCACTTCAGCAACAGATACTGTGGCCATGAATCTAATGACACAATAAAGTAAAGCTAAGACAGGCATCAAGGGTCTTTTCAACCTCACAGATGGAGCATCTAGAATACTGAATTACATTCAATTTGTGGCAGAAGGAGAAAAAAAGAAGAGACTCTTATGTAGACATGATCCTGTGAGGTAACAAATAGACTGAGCTTCTAAGGCACAGACCAGTGCGATAGGTCAGCTGGGTTTCTGGTCATTTGTATTCCTGATGCATTTCAGGAAATAGGATTTTGTAAAATTGTTTTAAATAAACAAGAACACAGAGCTATAGAACAGCTCCTAACATTTGTCATCTGTTTTCATGTTAGCCAAATTGGAAACTGGGAGACTGACAAAGAAACCCTATTAAGAAAACTCAATGAAGATGTTAACCAAAGCAAGTATTTACTCAAACATGGTATGGAGGTTTTTATGTACAGTTCCATACTATTGGCTGTACTTGTGTCTTTTACACTGATGTTAATAATCACAACAGTAATAGTGCTTGAATTCACAAATGAGCAATAGTCCCCTTTACAGTAGGGACAAGTTACATCTGTGAAACTTCATTTCAAAGTGATGGCATGAAATATACAATTTTGCTCAAAAAGTGAATCTAATATTAAAAATAATGCAAACTATAGTTGCAGTGTTTCTATAAAATAGAGGTCATACTTCACATGATCTATTACTGGCATGGAAGTATATGATATTTGATCGTTGATCACATGATCTTTGATCATGTTGGGTGATTCTGTGCTCCACAACCTCCCTGGAGGTGTTCAAAGCCAGGATGGATGAGGCCTTGAGTAACCTGTACTAGTGGGAGGTGTCCCTGCCTATGGCAGGGGGTTGGAACTAGATGATCCTTGAGGTCCCTTCCAACCTTACCATTCTATGATTCTATATTAATTTTCATTTTCCAATACTCCTTAATATCAGTCTTAAAATCTTATTCTTACATGCTTTGCTGTGGTTTTAACTCCATAACCAATAGTACTAATTTGCTGTATTTCTTCTGGTTAATATCCATAGGATACCACTCTCTAGGTTTTTCAAGAAAAAGGTTTTTTCAAATGTAATAAACTGCCTGAGGATGCTCAATTTAAGAACCATCAAGGAAAACAAACCAAAACAAACAGGGATTTACTCTACTAAACAAGTTTTCACAGAAAAATAGACAGACTTTTGTCTTCAAAACAACATTACAACACCAGGCAACTGAATAGCATTAACTAACTGCCTCTAAAACACTATTTCAGATAAAATCTGTTATTTTTACCTGTCTTTAGTCTTAAATAATTGTAAAACAATCATAAAAAAAAGTAATACTGGTCTTCAATTTTTAAAGGAGACAGAAAGGAAACACTCCCAAATACTACCATTTCACAGTTTCCTTGTTCTTATCTAGTGTTTCTTAGGAAGGCTGAGTTTACAGAACTCCTCAAATGCTCATAAACCTCAAAAATTGAGAATATGGGTAAATAGCTTAAGGAATATTTTTTCTTTACTATGTTCTAATGTAAGAGTTTGGGTTAATACCAAATTGCTATGGAATATGCATTTAAGCATGAACACTATCCTGACATCTACTGGTGACCAGAAGTACAGATTAGTTTCACATGAAATAAATGTTTTAAGTACACAGATAAAGAAAATAAATACACAAATTACTTCTAAAGATTAAATATGAATAACTGAAACCATTTTAAAGCAATGTAGACATTCTACATTAAATAAAACAAATCTAGCAGCCAGCCTCCCCCACTTCTCATTTTAAAACAGCAGAAAACAATAACTAATGAATCCTTAGAGACTAAACATCTATAGTTCCATGCTGTGACACCAGGGCAAGTAAACCTGATTTAGTTGATCCAGTCGTTTGTTTCTATACAACACCTGTCCTTTAAAAACCAAGGATTTAACTTCTTTTGCCTGAAAGTTACAGTTTCATATGCATTCTTTTTTAATGAAAAATGTGAACTTCAAATGTTGATGTGCAGGCCTTCAGAGACATTCTGTCCCTTCTCCATAATTGCTATTACTTGGTCTTGCCTCAGAGTGGCCTACAGTGGAACTGTAAGTAGACTAAAACAAGCAAGACATACCAAATACATGCTGGCTATGCTAATTTTTTTCCTGTACATTGATGGTTCCACTTTTTCCAGAGTTCAGCTATTAGATTTTGATGTGATGTATTTCTATCACTGCCCCTCTAAGATGCCATGAATGCTGTTTAACAGGTACCTCTTAATATTTAAAATACATCACTATATATCTTTGAACACTCCCATAAATTAATTCCCTTAATTACACATTAAACTTTCTTAGAAGCTGGTTTAATTTACTCAAGGGAGAAGTACTCAGAGGTACAACTCTTTGATTACAAGACTTTACTCCTCTCCCACAAAACACTCTCCCGCCTCACTGTGACTACTTTCACTTACTGATTTTTTCATCATTCACATTCTAGAACAGCAGTTACAGAACTGAATTAATTTTTTATTGTTTTTTAAACAACTGAAGCCATAATTGTGGTGGGTCAGGAACCAACTACTGAAATTTACCAGACTATCTCAGACGGCTTGGAAATAAGGTGAAGCTATATTCACAGCAAAGCAAAATTGTCAAGCATACATATATAAAATATATTTACAAGTATATACAATTATATACAAATTAGAAATACTAATTACATAGTCCAAATTAAAATTTATTCTGATAAATTACACCATACAATCAGTAAGCAAGTATCATAACAATTTCAGTGGGTATAAGCACACAGAAGGCAATTAACAAAAGGAACAAAACGGTTTTAAAAAAAGAAGTAAAATAGAAAATTGTATTTTTAGTAAAATTCAGTAAAAGGATACATAACAACTTGTAATCTGTATTACCTAAACATACCTTTCCAAGATCTGCAGACTGTTTTAAAATATCTCTTTTTAGATCTTCTGCTCTCTTGGAATGAAAAGAGTTACTTTGGCTCTGGATGACAAATACAATTTCTTTTAATTCTGTGAACCAGAAAATAAGAAGATTTAAAGATAAAAGAACTGATTTCCAGTTTTGCCTCAAAGTCACTGAGAAGGCAGGTGTGTGGGAGTGGAATATATTACACAAGTTATTTCTTCAGTTATACAAACATTTTATGAAACAGCAAAAAAGCATAATTTAATACACACCAGAAATCCTTTTAACATACGAAAATCACAACATGACTAGGAGATTTACAGCAACAAAGAAACTCGCACTCACAGTTAACAGCAGCCACATTCATGAAGTTGTTTTTTCTCCAGTACATCAGCACTCCTTATTACTAGAGTTACAAAACTTTAGTCATAGAGCAGCATCTCCCCTCACTAGGCAACACGTGAACATGAAATGGAAAAGATGCATCCTTACTCAAAGAGCTCAAAACCCTACCAGGATGGAGAGAGATACAGACAAGAACAATGAGGCAACACTCTCTTATCTAATAGGACAGCATCAGTATCTCCTAAGTGTCTTCACAGTGTTTAAGAGCACCATGAACTTTTAGAAGGCGTTACCAAACTTAGTAACATTATAAAAAAAAAAAAAATTAAAATCCATTCCAAATGTGCCACATTTTTAGTACTTCTTGAAATTAGAATTGTAGGTATCCAGTTGTTTAGTACTTGTTGAAATTAGAATTTAAGTATCCAGCTGTTCCTCAAACTGCACACTTTTTCCTAGTTTTTTAATAAAGTACATTGCTTACTTCTTCAAAATTCAGGATGTGTGTTAACACTTCCTTAAGAAAAAAATTCATCATCTACGCATTTGCTCTCATACTAATGGAAAAGTTTATTTAAACCTTGCACATTATTCTCACCTTTCCACCCAAATTTCTCTCATTAATTCTTAGAGTGCCTAGTTAAAATGCAGAACTAGGCCAGACAGGATATTAAAAGGATATAACTCCAAAAAAGTATTTTGATCCTATGAGAATATTGCAGGTATCTGCAGATAAGAAGTATAGTATCACTATACCTCCAAGAACCAAATCAAAGGAACAAAAAAAAGCCTCAAGACTACACCGTTCTTCTTCTCTTATTTAACATACATGTTAAATAAAAACAAAACAAAAAAACCAACCAAAAAACCCCAAACAAGCAAACAAAAACTTTAAAATGTTTAAAAGGGAAGAAAATCCTCAAATCCCTCACCATACAGTGAATACATACTCTTGTGGTGAAGGAATGACTTAACATACCTTGGATCTCTGTCACCCTCTGAAAGGAAGGGTCCCTCTCTTCCAACAGACTGCACAAGGAATCTAGAGAACTCATGCTGCCAAGCTCAGTGTTTCCTTGAGTTGCTAAAGGTGGCAAAATCATTGTACAATAGCCTGAGACAGACAGTACCCTGCTAAAGACTGAAAAAACTGCTGGCCAGCAATATAGCCTGCCATTTAGGGACAAATACACCCACCAATAGAGTATCTATACATCCACCTGAAGAACAATCTTCTTGCTATGGCAGGGCAATGATGACCCACCACTGGAAAGCTGCATCACTGATTTTTTCGGCTGGGCTATAACATACTCATCTGTGAAATGCTTTCCACATCAGCCAATCCAGAAACCTATATCACATTCTGGGTAGACAAAGTAACATTGGAAACACTAATTTCACTCTTCTATCACACTTGTTTTCCCAGTGAGTAGGATATCAGGATATTGACTTTTGTCTACAAAGCCTTGGCTAAGGTCATTTAAAACTTTGAAATGAAAACTACAGATGGTTACTTCGCTTTCTTGGTATAAACATACAGTTTATTTATAAAAGAGAAAGAATTTTCTTATATAACAGGTTGAAAAAGAAGAATGAAAAATCACAAGATGTTCATTCTCTCTTTCAAGTTATGCCTTTATTTTGCCCACAGTAATGAATTAAAAGAGATTTTAAAAAATCCATAAAAAGCTTTGTTAAAGAGCAGCAGAATGTCATTAAAAAAAAAAAAAAAGAAAGAAAACAAGAAATGACCTATTACATGAGACTGAGACCACTCATCCATCTAGTCTAGCATACTGCCTTTAACAGCAGCAACAGGAAACACTATTTAGGGACATCACAAAATCACTTTCTCCAGTGCTCCTCATACTCGTAACAGCAGTGACTACTGTACTAGGAAGTGCCAGAAGATACATTACAATCTATAGTCCATGCATTTAAGAACTTGTCCCCACTTGAAACTGTTGGCATGGTCTGCTTCTACAGCCTACTTTGGCAGCAAGTTTCTAAATTTTGCTATCTGCTGCATAAAATATTTGTTTGTCTGCTTCAAAGTAACTTCCTACTGAAACAATAGATGACAGATGGCAGTTATATCACTGTAACATTCCTTAACATAGCTTTCCTAAGTACTAAGATTATATTCAAACTTGTGAAAACTGAACACTGTCAAAAGGCGGGGGGGGAAAAAGGACTGTCAATACCTCCCTGGGTGTGTTATGAAGTAAGACACAGCAGGTCTGCTGGGAGCGATAAAAGCAGCACCAGTACCTGGCTGTGCTATGATATTCCACAGGAAGAGAAGAAATCACACAAAGAAGAAAAGGACTTTGTTTGACACCAGATAAGTAAGGGAGAACAGGGAAACAGAGTAATAAAGCTTCTACAGAAAAGTTCAGACCTTTCAATGGTAAAATGGGAGAGCGTGGGCTAAAGGCCTTAATTATTTTCCACAGAAGTGGTTATCTGTTTCAGGGACACAGCGTGCAACCACTTCCAAAAAAAAAAAAAAAAGCCAAGAAACAAATAAAGCCCATACCTTCTCAACACCATTCTAAGTTTTGTTAGCAACTTCACTAAATGCATGCTACGTTTTCCCAATGTTGATATTTGATATCAGAAGGAACTCACAACTACCCAGAAACAGGTACAACAAAGACAAGATCAGGCTGGCTCTTTGCAGAACAAGCAGACCCAAGTGCACAAGGTTTAGAAGAGTGAAATGTACTGTAACAGTCCAAGTTACTTTAAGAATTTAATTGCTGTAGAATAGCAGAGGCAGTGCTAGGTTACAGTGCATAGATTGCAAGTCCTTATCTGAGGTCTGCAAACCATGTGCTGGAAGGACACCAGACTTGTTTTTAGAAAAGTCAGTAGCCTGCAGAATTGTATTCTCATAGTTTATCTGATGTGTCCAGTAAAAAATTATTTTACCAGTCAGTGTCCTATTAACATTTGACAGCCTTCTTAAATCACAGAATGGTAAGGTTGGAAGGGACCTCAAGGATCATCTAGTTCCAAACCCCTGCCATAGGCAGGGACACCTCCCACTAGGACAGCTCACTCAAGGCCTCATCCAACCTGGCCTTGAACACCTCCAGGGAGGGAGCTGCCACAACCTCCCTGGGCAACCTGTTCCGGTGCCTCACCACCCTCACTGGAAAGAACTTCCTCCTAACATCTAGTCTTAATCTTCCCTCTGCCAGTTTGCTTCTAGATATTACAAAGTTACTACAAGCTGTTATAGGTAATTTATAATAATAAATACAGCAATAATTTATTAGAATATCATGAAAGCCTAGTAGAGTGGTAAAATTCAGTTTCATGTTAAATTTTTACTGTAACAACTACAAAGTGTTATGAAATTTGCTTTCACAGTGTACTACAAAAAGTGATGCATTAGTTTCATAGTGCAAGTGCACATTTTAAGAAAAATGCTTAGCTACAAGAATTGTAAATACAAAGATCAAGAAGCTTCTGTTTGGTAAGACAATGTATTTGAGAATTAGCAATTAACAATGTTGTTGAGCACTTCAGCACTGTTCAGTCACTTCTCAAAGCATAACTGTATTTTATTCATACTAAAAAGACAGTCAAAATGAAACCAAAAAGAGATTACACACCACTCACCTCCACTTATTTTACTAATGGTTCCACTTTTTTTAGACTTCTAGAAGAAAGGAGAAAAAAACAAAATAAGGATACACATAAAACCTCAAATACTTCTATAATGAGACATGGGGAGTCAAAACATTCATCAGACAGATGATGTACATTCTAAGTGCATTCATAAAGGTTTTAACTTGAGAACTAATAAGAAAACAGGTTTCCATCATCAGGAATTGAAACAGTCTACATATGTGTATACTATTAACTAGACAATGCTATAAAAGTATAAAAAAGAAAACAAACAAACAAAAGAGACAATGCTTTATCATGACTCTGTTTATATCAGAGATCTTTAACTACTAACAATGTTTTTTCTTTTTATAAATGGAATATGGAAGTCTATAATGCAAACATGCCTGTTGAGCATGCAGAAAAATCTCAATGCACTCTTAACTCATTTGATCCACTATCAAGCATCTACTGAAGAAAGACTCAAAGCTGATTTGTATCAAGACATATAAAACTGAACAGGTTGTCATACATAACATGACTCCTCTAGGATCTATGTATCACAAACACTTGAGGTGGAATTTTAACAGTGGTGAGGAACAGACAATAGTGACATTGCATCTGCATCGTTAATGAGGAACCAAGAGAAGCAAAAGTATCTTAGGAGTATATTCAACTGCTTCTAAATAATACAGGCTGAGCAGAAAGGTGTTTCAAGAACTGCTGATTTGTAGAGAAATAGGACTACAGAAATAATACCGTGCTTCCTGCAAAAATTGTAGGAAAGAAAAATGGAGCCTTAATTTATTGCACGATTTCTCCCTGGGAATAGCACCTCATTGCTTTGGTTTCTCCACATGTAAAATCAAGAGCATCTTTACTAATTGCATAAGGCTGTTGTACGATTTATCTTATTTCAAGTGTTTTAAGACCTTCAGATAGAAATGCTATATAGGGCACTCCTCAGCTTGTATACAGTTGCCACACTTGTGTGACTTAATTCCTATCTATAAACACTTCTGTTTTCCTCTCCCATTTAAAATAAAAAAAATAATTTTCATCTAATACTTTTAGTTCTGCTTGCATCAGATGATCTCTCCCTCTGTCGAGGTCTGACTTTTACACTGAAATGCATAAGCTGCAACATTCTTGGTACCCATCTGTAGAACCATTTCAGGAACAACTGCATTGCATCCATGTTTATGAACCTTTCTTGCTGACTGCGTGAATAAAGCTTTAAAAATTATATAAAACTCAGTCATTTTGATGACTGTACACAGTATTGCCTTCTTACAGCACTGATGTCAGCACATTCTAAGTTAACCTGTAACATAAACATTATAGGAAGATTAATTCCTAGGCAAACAAAAAAGTACATGTTTTACCAAGTTTTACAGTTACCTTTATTAAAATACAAAATAGTTGTTGCCTGTCACATTCCTATTAACACAAAAGGAAAAAAAAAAAAAAAAAAAAATATTTTGGCCTGAAGAATTCTAGGCAGTACCTCTGGTTTTATGTGAGCAAAGGTTTTGAAACTTTAAAATCGTAAGAAAGCCTCCTATATTATCACAGAATGGCTTAGCCTGGAAGGGACCTTAGAGATTGTGTACTCCAACCTCCCTGCCATGGGCAGAGATCCCTCTCAGATAAGAATGATAAAACTGAACAGATGGATTGAGACAATAATGGAATTTGAGACAATAGCGGGATTTGATTAACAGCAACTTATAACTAATGAAAACAGAATGACATTATGTAGTCTCCCAGATACACTGCAGCACACCAGCATTTTGCAGGGATCTTTATTTATGAAAATTACTGTAGACATAGCAATCATCATCAAACCCAAATATTATTTAGAAATACGTATCTCTGACCATACTTTTACTGCACTTGACATGAGATCACTAGATCTAAATGGTATTATAGATTCTAACTCTTGATTCAGTCTAGTACTTTCGATTTTCCTTCCTTTAATCTCTTTTATACATACACAAACATCTGCTACAAATACGCAGATGCAAATAAATTGGTAGACAGAAGTCTGTTAAAAGGCATGTGTATATTCACACTTAACCACTACACTGTTTAACAGTAAGGCTACCTCTGACCAATTTCTGTTAATCTGAAATTCCATATGCAACCTTCACTTGAGCAGTGACTTGGGTAGTAATATGTAGTAACACCAATTTAGCAGACAGTAGCAGCCATTTCCCTCTCAAGATATTATATATTTAACATAGCCATGAAAAAAGAAAAATCTGCCTCTGAACCAATGAAACTAATGTACTCACAAACTCTTCTCAAGAGCAGTAACACTATCAGCTTGTGGGGGCTAAGCAAAACTGCCAATTTTTTTAACTGTTTCTCATGCACTCTGCAGCTGATCTTGGAAAGAAAGAAAATATTGTTTTCCAAATTACATTTTTTTCCACAACATGACCCTAAAACTCTTAATTCTTTTAATAATAATGCCAACACAAGTCAGATAATCCAGTGTTAAGAAAGAAATAAAAATTATGGTTATTCTAGCTATTCTAAGAATCCATAGATCCAGTTAAGATCTCAGTAACACTACAAGAGTAGTGCTACATATAACTTATGTTCCATTAAAGGTCTCTCATATGCCACATGGAACAGAAAGACCTATCATGTGACATTTAGTACCATTTAAGTCAATGCTCAAACTAATCCACATCACGGATGTCAAGCTTTCTGCTCTGTCCTCTTCCAGATGATTTTATCATGTCTCTAAATCTTCCTGCTCTGACAATTAAAATTTATTACCTGCAGCACAGGTAGTTCAGTCTCATCTTCTGCACCTTCAGGAACTACATTTACAGCAAAAGCTGCAAGAAAAAGCAGAGTTTTTTCATATTATAGGTGCTAATTTTCACACCTGACAAAGTTCTACAGCAAAAGAAAAATAAACCAACCCTCATTTAGGCAGATTTTCACATTAAATGATACTCTGTTTTTAATAATCTTTATGAACATACAACAGTCTGTTCTTACAGAACTAATACATTTGCTGCCTAACAATTTCTATTCCCATATATCACTGACAAGATTACTCCTTGATGGGAAGCTTATTTATCTTGGCTTCAAGATAAATAAATCATGTATTTTTAAAAAAGCCCAGTGGCTCACTTGACAACACCATAATGTGCCATCACGTGGGAGACCTGCACTCCACTTCTTGCATTAAAATCTGGATTAGCAAAGTTTCACTTGGAACAACAGAACTGACAGCAGCTAATGGAAATCTCTATCAAACTTGAAGATGGCAGCCACACACGCTGGATACCATCTCTGAATAACACTTAAACTTGTTAATGTATAAAAGACCCAAACAAACATTCAGAAAAAGGACAGAGATGCTAAAAAGCTTAATTGCACAGACCTACTGGTATCTTAAATCTTTTACACTGACAGTAAAAGATTTAAGATACCAGTAAAATGTATACCCTACGCATACACTTCTCTTTGTAAGAAGCCTTTTTCGTAATGATGAAAATGAAAGTAAACTCGGGTAAGTTGGAGGAACTCAAGGTACCACTCGTCATGGTCAAATAGATGTGTATTTTCTAAACCAGGGCAGAAAATAAATCAAAACCTTTGAAGCAGAGTCTCTTATTGCAAGTTTAAATTATTTTCTGCTTGAAATTAATTTCAAACTGAATGTTAACAACTGCCAATTCCTCTGACACACTAGAAACCTGGAATGTAGGAAAGCAGGGAGACAAGGGTGGGCAAAGCCTGTGCTGCTCCACCTCTGATTTCCTATATCCCTATTTTCTTTCAAGTGGAGACTAAATTTTGTTAAGTGGTTAGGAGCTTCACAATAACATCTCAGGTCCTGACAAACTTTAATCACGAATTACAGCACTAAGATGCAGATATCCTGAAATCATTCTAAAGCAGTTGACTCATGCTGACCATAGCCACACTTCAATATGGCTTTTAACCAGGAAGAAAAAAAAGTGTACAACTAGGAGTGTGTCCACCTCAGCACTGTTATCAAGTAAACGTTCTGAGCTTCTAGTTCCAAAATGCAGAGAATACTTCAGTTTGCAATTATATTCCTTGCCAACAGCATGTTTTGATCATTTTCCTCCTCTTCCAACACTTAGAGCTCAAAATAATGAGTATGTTTTCCTATACAAATCCGATCCACATCTTCTACTTGACACAATTTTAATTACAAGATCAACACAAAACACCCTTACTCCAGGAAATTTATTAATTACAAAGTATCACCCTGAAGTATCACTTCATAAATTCAGCTTATTTGCACAACAGAATGCAAGTAAAATTTTCATGACTTTCAGTTTTTAATATGCAGCTGAGCAACACCACACAAGACCTGAAACAGCCATGATCGACAAGAGATGCTGCCTCTCACTGTAACACTGAATAACCCCTGACACACCGCTTCTAAGATTTATGAAATATTAATGCACATGATCCTTGAAATGCACAGATAACCTGGAAAAAAATAAAAATAAACCACAAACAAACTACACTGTTCCATACTATGTCTCTGAGAGCACAGAAAAGCCCTTTGGGGAATTATTTTAATGATCTCCTTCATCTTTGTACTATGGAATTGCTGAGGTTGAAAAGGATCACTGAAATTCATCTACTTCAGCCCCCCTCAGAGCAGGATGTTCAGGACCAGTCAAGTTCTGAGTATTTCCTAGGACAGAGACTCAACAAATTCTCCAAGCAACCTCTTCCACTATCCAATCGCTCTTAGAGTAAAAAGCCCACAATACTTTTTATGCCCAAATGGAATGTCCTGTATTTCACTTTGTGCCAGGTACCTCACATCCTGTTAGGCACCACAGAGTCTGGCTCAGTCTTCTCCACTGCCCCACTGTAAACACATCAGGTATTTACACATGTTGGTAAGACCCTCCCTGAATAGCATCATCTCCAAGCTGCACAGCTCCAGCTTCTTCAGCTCCAATCAAGTAATAATCTTCATGGTCATTTGCTATACTCCCTCCAATACATCTGTGTCTCTGTGCTACTGGGGAGCCCAGACCCAGATCCAGCACAGCAGGTGTGTCTCACCAGTACTGAGTGAAGAGAAAAAGCCCAACCCCCATGAACTGCTGCAGACACTCTTCCTAACGTAGCCCCAGAGGCTCCTGGTAATCTTTGCCACATCAGCCTACTGCTGGGTCATGGTCAGTTTGTTGCCTACCAGGACCTTCTCTACAAACTTGCTTTTCAATGTGACCCTAATGCTCACTGCTGTATGAGATGACTCTTCAATAGGGGCTGGACTTAGCATTCCTTAACTGAACCTGTTTTTCCAAGTGTCCAGTTTACAAATTTTTTCAGCCTGTTGAAGTTCCTCTGAATGGCAGCACAACTAGCTGGTGCATTATCCTCTCCTGCCCATCTTGTATAATCTGCAAACTTGCTGAGGGTGCAGTTTATTCCACTGTCCAGGTCATCAATAAAGAGGCTAAACACCTCTGGAGCCTTTATCAATGCCTGGTGTGCTTCTCCACACTGATCAGAGCCTGTGAATCCAACAAGTCAGTTTTCTATCCAACTCACTGTCCACACACCTAGCCCACACTCCATCAGTTTGCGTATGACATTATAGGAGACAGCACCGATATCCTTGCTGAAGTTGAGATACCATCCACTTCTTTCCCTACACTCATGGAGGCTGTCACCTCATCATAGAAGTCTTTTAGGTTTGCCAGACATGACTTTTCCCAGTTACTTTCTTGTCCTTCATGTTTGTCTTGTCCTTCCTTGTTTGGCAATGGTGTTCAAGACTGCTCTACCACCTTTCCGGGGACTAAAATGACACTGACTAACCTATAGCTTCCCCAGAAATCTCTTCCTTGCCCTCCCTGAAGTCAGAGGTGACATTTGCCCTTTTCTAGTCTTCAGGAATCTCTCCCAGTCAACATGATGCTTCGAAGATCACCAACAGCGGCACTGACATAATTAAGCCCCATGAGCACTTGAGGGTGCCTCCTATCAGATCCTTTGGGCTTCTGTTTGCCTAGGACCCAAACTGGTCCTCCTCCAATGAAAGCCACTCCTCTCTGCTCCAGGCTTTTACTTTTCAGGGGCTTTAAATAATTGTAGGTAGGTCCCCCCTAAAGGCTTATCTGCACTTTCAGTGTCTCCATATTACTCTTGAGGTGACCTGACCTCTCTCAGTCTCCTGAGTGCTTCCATTTTATGTCTGTTTTACCAGGAACTCCTTGTTCATATATGAGGATCTCCTGTGACCTCTGCTTGCTTTCCTGCATGTGGGGATGGACCGCTTGAGCTTTTAAGAGGTGAACCTCGAAAATGACCACCTCCTTTATTGATCTTTCCATATTGTTGAGGGCAGTGGTAGACTGAATATGTTTGGCTAAAAGTTAATTTTGTTGTAAATGCCCTCTCACAGTGCAACTTCAACATTCATATATATAATTTATGAAGCAAACCACTATCTGTCATGAACACTAAAGTCTCTCTCTATACCATTATTCTTATTCCCACTGATTTCAGACATGCAGCTTCCTTTTCTTTTCCAATAAATAAATATATTAAAATGACTCAGTATCTTTTTATATTAAATATTCCAGGAAAACTTTCCAGCTAATACATTTTAATAAGACAAGAACTGTTCAGACTATTTTTAAAAACTACTGAAGAACCACTGACTAAACACTAGACTAGCACATCCCTGAACACATCTCAAAAAAGCCTCAAGTCTTCACTCAATGCTTTTCACTCAGACTCATGCGAATTTATTCAATCAACAAATAATGCCATAGCCCCTCTAGGCCC
Organism: Eubucco bourcierii; assembly: GCA_013396675.1. Classification (NCBI taxonomy): domain Eukaryota; kingdom Metazoa; phylum Chordata; class Aves; order Piciformes; family Ramphastidae; genus Eubucco; species Eubucco bourcierii. Next base: position 467,152 of record VWZE01003466.1, read on the forward strand.
TTATTAGCAAATCTATTATGCAAATCTATTATGCACACAATAATCTGACACAAACAAAGCAGTCTTCAGAATTAAACTGCAATGCATTTGTGGGGTAAATTCAAATCTAACATATAGCCAATGCTGTTCTGGCTCAGTAACCTGGTCTCTCTGCCTGAAAATAAATATTCTTTTCTGAGGATTTACTGTGAAAAGGGCAGCATCTGAACACAGCAAATCTAGCTGGCATAGACTTATCAGCAAAGGGGCTAAAGGACAGGTAGGAAATAAGATGCCCAGTTGCAGGTGGACATCTCTAAGATTAATTGGTCCAATAATTCATTAGCAAGAAGTTTCTGAAAAAGGTGTGCCCAGGACTGAACTGCAGGTAGAAAAATTCTAACTACACATGCAGCTCTTGACAGGTAAGTTGTACAATGCAGGTAGAAACTGTAAGCTATGGGAAGGGTATCTTTCTGTTATGTGTAAATTACACATGCACAAAGAAAGATGACTTGTGTTTGAGAACTATCACAGATGCTACTATCTCAATCACAGGAAATCCTGTCTCAACGTGAGAAAACGATTTTTTACTGTAAGAGTGACAGAGCAGTGGAACAGGCTGCCCAGAAGAGGTTATGGAGTCTCCTTCCCTAGAGATATTCAAAACCTGCTCTGAATGCCTTCCTGTGTGACTTGCCCTAAGTGGTCCTGCTTTGTAGATCTCTGGAGGTCCCTTCCAATTGCTAGCATTTTATAATTCTACTATAAGAGAGAAGTAACTTTTCATGTTCAAACACCATTATTAATTCGGAAACTGTCAACAGATTTCTCTCAGTACAGAACTGCCTAAGACACACATCAATCCCTGGAGTTAGAGGTACCTTTGCTAAATCCAGAATTTCCTCTAGCCCCTTTGAGGTTTTTGATGCAATGCAAATATACCTCAGGTGGACCACTGACTTAGTATAAAAAGCACAGAGAAAATAATGTTGCACAGAGAAAATAACGTTGCAAGAAGAGATTAGCTGATAAAAATACAAACTGTGTAGGCACCACAGTGAGCAAAAAGGCTACGGCAATTAACTGTATAATTTCTTGCAAACAGAGCTACTTAAGGCAGACAAAACCAGCAAGACACTGTCTTAAGTGTGCCACGTAATTTTCTGTTTGTCACTCCATTATTTAAGGCTTTGTGTACTTTGAAGTTTGTTAAGCCATGTAGCAATTTGCATAACTGGCGCAAGACAACAGTAGTGGAATTGCAAGTCCTCTCCTCCTTTTGTTAAATCCTCAAGAACTGAGAATAAGTAAGAAAAGGAAAGACATTTGAGACATAAAGCTCTTTATTTTTGTTACTCTGGACCAAAATCCACTAAAAAAAAAAGCTAGACAAAATATTAGATCTATTCAAAGCCTGGAAATTTAACCAGAGAATGTAATATAAGCAGCTTCAATTCCTATTTGTTTTTCTCAAGTGTTCCTTTATTTTCACTACAATTGAAGTGGGTAAACAGATTTGCTTAAAACACTACAAAGTAAACCTCTGTAATGTATTTTTATCATTCAGCAGGTAAACTGCAGGAATATATGCCAACAAATTATGAAAATTGATGGAAATAAATATACTGTATAAATACATATAATAATACAATATAAATACAGACATTATCTTTAGTTCAGTACTACCCTTTTGATGTGAACAGTTTCCAAATGTTTGCAATTGTATGTCCTTTGAGTTCCAAGAATGTTAAAAACTGAGGAGTTAATTCTCTTGTTTTCACAGACAAAACCTAGTTGGGGCAAAAAGGCAACACTGCTGTCATCTTCCTCTTTTATGGTCTGATCCAAGGCTGACTGACCCCAGAGTCATTTCAACCACCTCATTTGGCTGTGGGTCAGTTTAAACAAGCTACAAGACTTACATATGGCAAAACCAAGACTAAAAATAACCACTTCGAGTAACGAAAGCTACTGATTATATTGTACACAGTAAATGAAACACTTAAAATGGTATTTCTTTATACTTCTAATTATAATGAAATGAAAGGACTATTTTTGTTTTACATGCAGGTTGGCTGGACTTCCTCCTCCTTACAACTTTTTCAAAGAACATAAGATTATCTGAATTGACGTGATTCCAGAGGAAATCTGCACTGATGCTGTCAGTCAGAGTGACAGAGCCTTTCATAATGAGACAGCCTTGGAATCATAGCAAGCAAAATAAATTACTTTCATGTATTTGTGTGCAAGCTTCTATAATATTTCTTCTTTGTTGCTACTCCATCAGCATCACAACCCCTGGTCTAGCCAGGCAAGAATGAAGACTTAGAGATTTGTCAACCCAAAATGGGGAGAGCGCTGGGGGAAAAGGAGGGAGTGATGCAAACAGATTTCCAGTAGCAGAAGCTTTTCATGAAAGCAACTAATTTAATTTCTTCACTAAATTTCTTTAAGCTAATTTCACGTACGGGAACGAGGCAGCTGAAATCACCACTGTGAACCACTACAATATCTAAATGAGTTCTATGTACATCAGTATCTTTATAAAATGCAAGCAAACAGTAGAAGAAAAAGCATCATCATTATTTCCTCTGACTGTCTAAACAAAATCATCTGAATAAATTTTCCCATTCTGCAAGCTGCCACCTGCAAGCTGCAATTTATGAAATGACTTAACTACCAACAGACAAGCTGTTTTCTTTTGTGAAATGCAATCTAAATTATTTCTGCTCTGCAAGAGTAAAGCACATTTGCAAACTTACTATCCTGTCCATCTCAAAAGCATGGGATATTCAAGAAAGAAAAAAAAGAGCTTTATTACAAAGGAATATTTTTAAAACTACAAGAAAGCCATGGCACTGCAGTAAGCTTCAGAGGAACAAATTCTACACAAGCATTCATCGACACCTACTAAACAAGGTGGAATTGCAGGAAGCAAGAACTCGAGTTTCTCCATTTCTGCCTTCCATCTGTACATATGTACAACAAATTAGCAAAAAAAATTGAAGTTGCTATTCTCTGTGATTACAATCTGTTTGAGGTTTGAAGTGCTACAGTACCTTGCTCAAGCACTGAAGCAAAACTGTGGAAAGAATGAAATTATGGCTTTAGGAGCAGTAAAGTAACAGGACTCCTTCAAAACCCAAAATGCATAGGTGAAAAGTGTTTGACAAAAGAAAAATTAAAATATCACAGCTCCAGTTTGCTGAAAACAGGATTTATCTGCACCAGGTTTCCCATGCAGGATTTTGATCCACAAGCCACTGTGATGGAAGACAATGAAATCCAAAGCTTCAGAACAAACTGACGAGCTTATCCTACAAAGACTGAAGCATTCAGGCACAAAAATAATGAGAAACAGAACAGGTCTAAACATTTATTTTCTTCTTTCAAACTCAGAGCAACAGCTCCTAATTCCAAGAGGTCTGAAAAGAGCTTTTCAGGTGCTCCCATCTGACTAAGAGGCATTATAAACATCTCTAAAATACAGTATTATGGGTTTTTTTTATTCTATGATGACATTTTAATTACGCGGTTTTACCTTTCCAACTCCCTCGGCATCACCCAGTAAGGCACTATATCGAACGAGAGCACACGTGGTTTCCTGGTGGGCTTTAGCTAGCTTATTGAAGATGTACTTGACCTGGGCGGCCAGCCCCGCGATGACCAGTTTCCATCGCCAGAGCTTTCCCCTGCCCCGCAGTGGCCCGAGGAAAAGGGCTGGCCCCTCGACCGCGCGGAGCACAGAGGGCGCGAAACGGAGCAGACGCCGGGGCCGCTGAGGGGAGCCCGCGCTCCAGCCCTGCTCAGTTACAAACTTCGGGGGAAGGGCACCTCCCCGCACGCTTCCTCTCACGGGGCAGAACCCACGGGTGAGAAAGCGCCAGTGGCGGCTCCAGCGACCCCAAGCTCTCCAGCTCTGTCCCGTGCCCTCCTCCCTCATCACCTCTGCGGAGGGGCCGAACGTCCCGAGTCTCCTCCCTTCACCTCGCCATGGCGGCCCAGCCCGGCTCCCGGCCACTCACCCGGGGTGCGGAGCGGCGGGAGAAGGAAGAAAAGGTGGGCGCACGCAGCGAAAAGGAGGCGGCGGCTGCAACCGGGCTCCCGAGACATCTTGGCAAGGGCCGCCGAGCCGTAAGGCAGGGAAAGGAGGACACGGGCACAGTGCGCCCGACTGCCCGCTTCTACCGCAAAAGCACGGCCGAGCGGCCTCCAGCTGGGTGGCGGTGCCGCCGCCAGCCCGCCCTCCTCTCCTCCCCTCTCCTCTCCTCTCCTCCTTCCCTCCCCTTCCCAGGGCCCGGCAGGACCGGACGCCAGCTCCGGGAGGAGGTGGCGGCGCGGGGCCCGCGGCGCCCTCTGGCGGCAGCACTGGGAAATGCGGCGCCCTGCAGCCCTGCTTCATCCAGCAGGCTCCGGCCTCCAGCAACCACTACAGCCTGGAGGTGGCGGCAGGCAGCTGTTCGGTGTGCTCCCAGTCCTCTCAGGCCGGCATCACGGACTGTCAGCTCCCCAGGAGTTTCTGGAACGCCTACAGCCTTACATAACGTTCATGTTCAGTTTTGGCACCCTCACTGCAAAAAAGACATTGAGGTGCTGGAGCCAGAGAAGTGCAGCAAAGCTGGTGAGGGTTCTGGAGAACAGATCTTATGAGGAGTGGCTGAGGGAATTTATCCTGGAGAAAAGGAGGCTGTGGGGAGTCCATCTCACTCTGTACAACTATCTGGAAGGAGGTTGTGTTGAAATGGGTATTGGTCTTTTCTCCCTAATAACAAGTGAAACTTGAGGAGGTTGCACCAGGGGAGGTTTAGATTGGATATTAGAAGAAACTTCTTCTGGAAAAGGGTTATCAAACGCTAGAATACGCTCCTCAGGGAAGTGATAGAATCCTCACCCCTGGAGGTGTTTAAAAGATGCATAGATGTGGTGCTAAAGGACATGGTTTAGCACCAGACTTCATAGATAGTGGTTGGACTTGCTCATATTAGTGCCTGTCCTATGCTTTGTTTTACATTATTATCACTGCACTGTAAACTATGACAGTTCAAGAAGCAACTCAAAAGTTTTTAAGGCATCCCAATCTGGCAGGAAAAAAAAAAGTTTAAAAACATTTAAAATTCCTTGACAGTAGAAAAGACAACCAGTCATAGTGTGCAGCATCTCCACTAGGTTTTAAACCATGGAAGAATCCATCCTGTAAGATGGTGACACCAAAGACTTTGAGATATATCTGTATTACAGCTTTTAATGTCAGCAATCTCAAGAAGTACATGGGGGGAGTTACACTTAGTTAAGAGCACTCTAAGTAATAGCAGGATCATAAGAGGTAGTTTCTTTAGCTGAAGTAGGTCTCTTGTGAACCAACTTGGGTGTGCACAATAATCACACTCCTGAACAAGTATAGTTGGAAAACTCCCCTTAGCTGGTAGGTCTCTGCATTTTATTTCACTGTAATTAGATTGATGAGACAGAGTTTTCTCATTTTGTCATCTGTGCCTCCATAAAGCTTTGTAGCTATGTAGTGTGTAGGGTATCAAAAAGCCAGTAAGTTGCCTGGACTGATTAACGCAAGGCCAGTATTCTTGTAAATCATCGTCTCATGGCCATTGTCATCCTAGTGAGCAAGCTCTGGAAGTATGGGATGGAAGAGCAGACAGTGAGGTGGATTAGCAACTGGTTACAAGATAGAGTTCAAAGATTGGTGATCAGTGGTGCCAGGTCCAACTGGAGAGCTGTAACTAGTGGAGTCCCTCAGGGATCAGTGTCTAGAAAATTTGCCATTTTATACTGGGCACGAAAAACCAGCCAACCACCAGCCTGATTCCCAGTGTGGATTTCCACACAGGTCAGTACACATGTGGAAAAGGTGCCTTTTTTTGCTGTTACCCCTTCAAGCCCTCAGGGGGAGGGAAAAGCAGTTTTTACACCTTCTTCTCCCCATTCAAACCTGCAGGGAAGGGGGAGAAGGAAGGAATTTGGAGTGCTCCAGAATAATTACACAGAAAGCTGCTGGCCTTTTCTTATTGCTGCCCTGTACACTTCCCGGTGGGGCACCTTCAGCACGTTTTCAGATGCCACCAAGCCATGGGGGAACAGTTAAAATCCTGGAAGACGGAGTTAAAAACACCCCTAATAAGCTTTGAAAATGGGCTGACAGAAACTTTACATTGCTCAACAAAAACAAATGTAAAATTCTACACCTAACTCAGAATAACCTCATATAACACCAACAGCTGTGGCTAGGAAGAGGTCTGGTCAAGGCAAGTGTGATAAAACAGTGCCCTTTTGTGATAATAATGCCAACTATACAACAGATTTCATTAGTAATAGCACAGTCAGGAGGACAAAAGAAGCCAAGAATATCCTCTACTTGTTATTTGGAGGCATCACCTGGATTACTCTACAATTCAGGGCCCACCAGCACAAGAGAAAAAAATCCACTGGACAGCCCTAAGTTTGTTAAGGACTGGTGTACCAGTCAGATATGGGGTAATAGTGTGTCCAAGATAGATGGAGACTAACATGGAACCTAAATGATGCCAGATGATTATTTAACTTTAAGCTTTAACAAACAAAACCCAACAAAAAAACCCCAACCCAAGTTCTGCTTTTTTACTTGCTTTATTTAGTTATAAGAAAAAAGGGAGCTGAGTCAATATTGTAAAATAAAATAAACTAGAAGGCATTTATATGGTGGCTTACATGAGGCAATGGTGCCACCCAATGTCCAGATGTTATACATAAACTTGTTTTCTTTACTTATCAAAAAAGCAAGGAAAGAAATCTCAGCCAAACCCCAAACCAACAAACTGTATGTAAAACTTATTAGTAACCCTATCTGTATGCCAAAACTTGGCTGAGACATTAGATTAACAGATGGAGTAAATTTCAAAACAGGCAGATATTTCATATTTCTTTTGCCTCAGCTTGAGATGTCTATAGAATGGATATTAGTGTAGCCCAGGTAAATCCAGACAAGCTGTCAAAATATATTTATAAGCATTTTCCTAAAGTCCCCATTATTTTAGCTTTTTGTTTTCTGAGCCCAACCAGTTGGAGCCAAGCAACACATGGACTTTACTATGACAATCCTAAAAGCTCTTGCAAAATAATCCCTTTTTTTAATCCACAGATCCCTGAATCTAGCCTGTGTTCAAAGGGCAATAACTTTTAGAAACGCAATCATCCCTGACTATAAAGAATTTTAAAAAGCTTATCACATTGGAAAAGTTTACCAGGAGATCAATAATGACAGTCGGTGTTAAATGACTGCTTAATGACTCTGTCTAAACATTCTTTTAAAATGTTCTGATAAGCACATACCTCTTTTGCAAGTAATTCTAAGCTTATATCTAAACAATGGAGTAGCTATACCACTTTGCAGAACATGCTTTCTATAGTAAATGTCACAAAAAGTAGTCTTGTTTTATGCTTTGAACTCTCCTGGAGAAACTGGCTGCTCATGGCTTGGATGGGTAGATGCTTTGCTGGATGAAAACTGGCTGGATGGCTGGGCACACAGAGTGCTGGTGAATAGAGTTACATCTAGTAGGTGGCTGGTCACAAGTGGGATTCACCAGGGCTCCATTTGGGGTCAGTTCTCTTTGGTATCTGGATGATTTGGATGAGGGGATTGAGTGCACCCTCGGCAAGTTTGCAGATGACATTAAGTTGGGAGGGAGTGTTGATCAGCTTGAGGGTAGGAAGACTCCACAGGAGGACCTGGACAAAGCCATCTGTATGAGATCCAGCAATGCCAAGCACTGGGTCACAACAGCCCCATGAAACATTACAGTCTTGGTGAAGAGTGGCTGAAAATCCGCCCAGTAGAGAACAACTTGGAGATGCTGGTTGGCAGCCAGCTTAATATAAGCCAAGAGCGTGCTCAGGTGGCCAAAAAGGCAAACAGCATCCTGGCCTGTATCAGGAATAATGCAACAAGGAGAACCAGGAAAGGGACTGATCCTGTGCCCTCAGCATTGGCAAGGCTACACTTGAGTACTGTGTTTAGTTTTTGGGCCCTCATTGCTAGAGAGGTCCTGGAGTGGGTCCAGAGAAGGTCAGTGAAACTGGTGAAGGGTCTGAAGAAGAGGTCCCATGAGAAACAACTGAGGAGACTGGCATTGTTAGTCTAGACCAAAAAGAGGCTACAGGGAGACCTTATTGCTCTCTGCAGCTGTTCAAAAGGAGGTTGTAGTGAGGTGGGTGCTGGTCTCATCTCCATAGTAACAAGTCATAGGACAAGAGGAAATGGCCTCAAATTGTACCAGGGGAGGTTTATATTGGATGTCAGAAGAAAATTATTCACTGAAAGGGTTATCCAATGCTGGAATCAGCTCCCCAGGGATGTGGCTGAATCTTTGTCCCTGGAGGCGTTTAAAAGATGCATAGATGTGGTGCCACAGGATGTGGTTTAGCACCAGACTTGGCAGTCAGATAATGGCTGGTCTTGACCTTAAAGGTCTTTCTCCAACTGAAAGAAATCTATGATTCTGTTCTATGATAACTCTCTAGTAAAATGTTCTGACAGTCTTTCAAGTATTACTTCTTTCTTACCTCTTGTTAGTCCTTTATACAATTGCCTTATTTTCATCATATTCACAAGTGAATCTTATGGTCACCTAATAAATAAACAAGTTCCCTTCACTGGCCCTTAATTTCCAGAATACACATAATATGCCTTAGTCAAGCACAGCCAATTATTCTTCTTCAAAATAATAATTTCCATAGTTTTGTATAAATCACCTCTGAGACATTTCTTGAAGGGAGCAATTTTACCTGTCAGTTGCTCAGCCTCTTGATTTTTATATTCTGTCCAGCAATTTTTGCAGCTTATGTATGAAGACAATTTGAAGTTTTTAACTCACAAAATACTTTTTATTAACAGACTTCTGTAGAATCATGTTTAATATAGTAATATATTTATAACAGCATATTTATTCTAAGGATAGCTATAGACATGCTGTAGTGCTCAGTTTCTGGCAGTTGCTGACTTTGTGACAGTGCAGAAAAAATAACACCTACTTGTTTGGGTTTTTTTTAAAAACAAACACACATAGAAATGTTGGATTTGTACATGCATAGACACAGTACCATGCACACACACTTTTAAAAGATGTTTTATTACATAGAATCATAGAATCATAAAATGGTAAGGTTGGAAGGGACCTCAAGGATCATCTACTTCCAACCCCCTGCCATAGGCAGGGACACCTCCCACTAGTACAGCTCACTCAAGGCCTCATCAATCTGGCCTTGAACACCTCCAGGGAGGGAGCAGCCACAACCTCCCTGGGCAACCCGTTCCAGTGTATCACCATCCTCACTGTAAAGAACTTCCTCCTAACATCCAGTCTAAATCTCCCCTCTGCCAGTTTAAGCCCATTGCCCCTTGTCCTGTCATTGCAAGACCTTGTAAATAGTCCCTCCCCAGCCTTCCTGTAGGCCCCCTTCAGATATTGGAAGGCTACTATCAGGTCCCCTCGAAGCCTTCTCTTCTCCAGGCTGATGAGCCCCAACTCTCTCAGCCTGTCCTCATAGGAGAGCTGCTCCAGCCCTCTGATCATCTTTGTGGCCCTCCTCTGGACCTGCTCCAACACTTCCATGTCCTTTCTGTGCTGAGGGTTCCAGAACTGCACACAGTACTCCTGGTGCTCTTTCACAGCATGGCTACTGTAACCTGTAGAATATAAGTTAGTTATCTTTTCAGAGTGCTCAGGCCTAACTGCAGTATTAAGTTAGTGAAAAAGAGAAATTACTTTCTGAGTGTCTGTACAGAAGATACTGATATTATATTGGTTTCTTAGGTTTTTATTTGTTTTGGGGTTTTTTAATAAGTCAAAAGTTGAAGAGTCTTTGAAGTGCTTGGGATATTTTCTAGTGAAAAAATGGTTTGGATTACTGTCAGAAATTAATAACAAGTACATGTCATACTAATATTGCAAGTGTTATTTTTAAAACATTCTACCAATGCTGAAAGCATAAAGAGTCTGCATAATGCATGCATGTCTTATTAGCATTCAGTTATATAAATGATACATGATTTGGCAGCATGTCTACTTAAAAATGACATTCTGTTCCTTTGATTATATATACACAAACCAGTCAAACCTCACTGATTTATTTTTTTGTAATCCGGACTGTCTCCTTGCTTTGCTATCTTTTTGCTTTTACAAGTGCATTTATTAATTGCACTTAGACATCAGAAAGTTTATGCAGTCTAATTCCATATTTACTTTAAAAATGTTCAACTTTTCACTACTTTCAATTAGTGATGTGCACCTACATTAAATGTTTTATGACATAATCCTACTGTCAGATTTTCTTCCTCAAAACACTTCTTGGTTACAACAGGAATAAAGAAAAAGGTTATAAGGGAACACATAATCATAGGACAGTTTGGGTTGGAAAGGATCTTTACAGGTCATCTAATCCAACCCTAAATTACTCAAGTTAAAGGGTTTAAGATTCATGAACACTTCAGGTTTAGAATTATTTGAATATTCCTGAATTCCCTAATTTTCTGTCTTAAAGGATTTATGGTGCTGTTACCTTGCTGTACTAACTTTGTTAAATACAAAATAAATAAAGTGTTAAGTGTTCTTTTTTTTCCTAAAATCTTCACATTTTTCCAGCAGGAAAATCCAGTTAACTGAAAGGATGAAAACTGTACATCTAAGTGAACAGAATTAAGCACATTACAGTAACCTTGGTGCTGTATCTTCTCCACCTGTACATTATTTAGTTTCTGCCTTAGCTTTGTGTTTTTCTAAATCCAAAGAACACTCTGATCAACACCAGACAGTAATGGTAGCTTCCCAGCAATCAATACAAACACTCACAATTAATGTTTGAATTCATGTTAACCTCAGAAGCAAAGGCTGCTCCATTTTAATTTGTATTTTATATGCACACAAATCTATTAATAGATGTGTGAAAATTAAAAAAAAATATATTTAAAAGGACGTCCTTGAATTTTGATTTAAAAGTTACATTTAAGTTATGAGTCTTATTCAGTGTTAGGAAGATAAAGCATCACTCCCTTGGTTACTCTGGGATTTGGATCCATGCTATGCTGCGTGCTTAAGTATGCCGATACATGGCCAGAGCGGTGAAGAGTTACATTAGGATTTGCCAAGTGCTGAGGCTTTTATCAGGAATCAAGCAAAAATCTATTAAGTGAAGTTTATTTGCCTTACCCCACAGCAAGAGGGCATTTTGTTTGAAGTGGATATTCCCCACAGCAGCAATTCTCTGAACAGTGCAGCTCAGACATCAAACCTTTAGAAAGCAGTGCCCCTTGGTTGCTATGTTTCAGACTGCTTACACTACCATGTTGGTGACTTATCCCTCTCATTCTTTCTTTCTCCAGAAGTACATGAATTGAGGTATTAACAAAGATAATATTTTAGAATGTTTTCATTAACAGTTCCTATAAAAAAGGGACTAAAAATCAGGCCAAATGAAAATACTTAGTTATTTTACAAGCACGAGTTACTTATTGTTTCATAAAATTGAATAAACATTTGGCATTTAAAACTATTTTCCTTATTACTATCTTCTTTTTCACTTGATTTGCAAAATGTTTATATACATGAATAACATGCAGTGATAATAAAGTAGTATGAAAATCAGTGTCTAAAAAAGTGAGCTGCAGTGCAGCATTGTACAGCAAAGTGAGACTACTAGACAGTACCATTACTTGACATGAATGTCAGTCTTTCATTTATACCAGTAATGATCTCAAATGCTCTTTGCCCTTTAAAACTTCACCTGAAATCCAAGAACAAATCTAGAGCAATCCTAATCTCATTAGGTTTGCATCCAAGGCCTTCTCAAATGATGTCAGAAAGAAATGGTGCAGAAGCTTAGACTGACTAGCGTGTCCATCATGCATGCCATGAGCTCGCTACTCGTGGTTACAGAATGTCCACTGCAGTAAAGCTGGCATAGGCACCCTCCAAACAGATTAGAACAATAGCATATGCTGGAATGCAGCTCAAACCACAAATGGAGTCAGAACACAAATACAGTACCCAGAGAAATCATACAGAGACATATTTACTTGTAATTCAGTATTTAGGTGTTGCCCCCTTATGACAATGTGGGTTCTCCTGTTTTCTGTTTTAAATAAAATATGAAAATTATGCACAAAGAATGCTGCCCCTGCTGTCACAGCAGAGCTCCTGCACATCTCTGTTTGGGCTCCTGGCAACTAGCAGAAATCCCAAATACTCCATAGATGACTGTGTTATGTATGTTCTGTGATGCCTGGGCTCCCACAGGGACCTTTAGTCTACAGGGACATGCCAGTCCTCTTTAGTTCACTTAGGTCATGTTTTATAACGGTAACATTCCCTGTATAGACATTCTCATTCTGCCTCCACACCCCATGACAGTTTACCAACATCAGGGCTCCTTTAACTGGTAAATCCCATGTCAAATTCAGTTTCTTAACACCCATATTACTGATCTGGTAGAGGCTACAACATAGAACACCCAGTACCAAATACTAAAAGAATTCTTTAAAAGACTGACCAGCTACCATTTCAAAGTAGTCTGCACTGATGAAGGCCAGATTGCTCTTTTCTCCAAGTCACAATGTGGGCATGTATAAAGAAGCCCTTAACTGTCACAAGCAATAAGAGCACCTACATAGCTGAACTCCTTGTGAATGCTGAGGAATAAAGAAAAATCCACAATAGATACTTTTCTGCCACCAAAGCTTCTCTGTATTTACCTTGTGTTAAACACCTAAGTAGATTGGTGTGATGGTTTGAGAGTTAGCTGCCCCACCCCCCACC
>VWZE01003466.1:480999-534582 GCA_013396675.1 Eubucco bourcierii
CTGCAGTGTGCACATGCAGCCCAGACAGCCAACCGAGTCCTAGGCTGCATCAAGAGAAGCGTGGCCAGCAGGGCAAGGGAGGTGATTCTGCCCCTTTACTCTGCTCTCGTCAGACCCCACCTGGAGTACTGTGTGCAGTTCTGGAACCCTCAGCACAGGAAGGACATGGAAGTGTTGGAGTGGGTCCAGAGGAGGGCCACACAGATGATCAGAGGGCTGGAGCAGCTCTCCTGTGAGGACAGGCAGGGAGTTGGGGCTCTTCAGCCTGGAGAAGAGAAGGCTTCGAGGGGACCTGATAGTAGCCTTTCAGTATCTGAAGGGGGCCTACAGGAAGGCTGGGGAAGGATTATTTACAAGGTCCTGCAACGACAGGACAAGGGGCAATGGGTTTGAACTGGCAGAGGGGAGATTTAGACTGGATATCAGGAGGAAGTTCTTTCCAGTGAGGGTGGTGAGGCACTGGAACAGGTTGCCCAGGGAGGTCGTGGATGCTCCCTCCCTGGAGGTGTTCAAGGCCAGATTGATGAGGCCTTGAGTGAGCTGTACTAGTGGGAGGTGTCCCTGCCTAAGGCAGGGGGTTGGAACTAGATGATCCTTGAGGTCACTTCCAACCTTACCATTCTATGATTCTATGATTTGCTGACTTCCGTTGGCGATGATAAACAGGGTTCGTAATTCAGGTCCTAACAGTCAATGTTGTTCCTCCAAGAAGTGCTTCCCAGTGATACATAGGCCCTGTCCACAGCTACAAGTTTTCCAGCCTATAGAATGCTTGCAACATTCACTACCAGCCACCCTTTCAGAATAGTCCTGAACACTGTTTTGGCTGCCCCACGTCCAGCCTTAAGGATCATCTCAAGCAAGCTTCTTGCCCCTGTTATCACCCTCAGCAGTTCTTATCTCTCCCCTACTTCTCCCTGACCCTCAATACCACTTGCAGTTCCACAGAGGGAATTAACTTCACAGGTAGCAAGCCACTATCAATATATGCTTTTGCTCTAGGCCAAGTAAGAAAAAAATGATTCCTCTATTCGGATCCCAGTTCACTGAAGCCACAGCTCAACTACTGCACTGCACAACACTGTACTGCACCATCAGACAGATGGCGCCAGTAGACCAACTTCCAAATTCACTGCTGATCATAACATGGTTTCTCTTTAGAGACCAGCTGCAAATCTGGGCAAACAGTCAAGTTTTTCTTATTTCTATTCAGGGATAAGTAATTTACAGCAAAGGAGAAAAAGCAAAAGGAATGTTTGGTATCTACTTTTATCATCTACAGTGACACTTAAACTAGCAGGTATGCTGTGTATTTATCTTCAGTCACAACAGGATTTTCTAAACAATCACTGAAAATGCCAGGCACCCAGCTTCTTATCGGATAGGGCAATAGCTGATGTACAGATGAACTGGTAATAAAGAGAAGATTTTTCACCTTCAAGGTCCGAAGATGTATTATTCAGGATGCAATGACTTTGGATGCTCATGAAGGCAAAATAGCAGGATATTTAAGTACTTAAATACTTTGAAGTCTACCTCCTCATTTAAAATTGAAGTACATAATCAAGGATTTTTACCCTATCAAGTAAGGACAGGAAACCTCATCAACATACACATAAACCTTTGTGTTTGGGCAACCTGTCAGCTTATTATGAATTTAAAAGCTAGTGACACAACAGTCTCAATGGATTTTTCAGCAACGTGGCTCCTTTGAAACGAGGCAAGCATTATTTTAGGGGACCAATTCCTCCTCATATATAGTCATGAGAGGTCAAGGTCCAACATGGAACTGAATGTTAATTAAATCTGAAGCAAAGCTTTAGCAGAAATAGATTCTTGCTGCACAGTACCTGGAATGGCAGCTGGGGTAAAATACTGATATTTTGCTGCTTCTACACTGGGACACTATGGATTCTTACTACTACCATCTCTCCCCGCCTTTTTTAACAGCCAGGACCAGAAAGGCAGCATCTAACAAATGTACCACTGACAACCAAAATTAGTATCTGTGTAACTGCCTATCTCCATATGGAATTCAAAAGGTTAAGGGCATAGGGGCATAGCAAGGGACGGGGTCCTGAGCAAACGGCTACGAGGCAACAGGGCATTTATATTACATTAAATTGCGGCACTGGGCAAAGGTCTAAGTCCTTTTAAGGGGAGCAAGTAATCAGTAGCATTCAAATATTGAACCTGTGCCATTACTTTTTGATAGACTGAGCAGCATCCCAAATAGCACAGTGGGGAAATACCTGTAACAATGTGACAGCTGACTCTACAGAGAGGTTTACCAGTGTATTAGTGAAATAAGGATGTTGCCGCAGATGGCTGCTTCATTCTCCCACACATGTGACCTTTGCAAGCTCTAAGTTCCTCGAACCAATAAAACTAAGCAACATGCTCGGAGCGGCGAGTACTACTGCACCTCACCTCTGTCCCAACAGCGTCCTCATACAGCCCCTGGCCACCCTGCTCCCTCCGTGGCTCGAAAGTCCTGCGGCTTCCGGGTCGCTTCGCCCAGGCTGCCACGGCTACACTCAGGATCGTTCCGCCCTGCCGCTGGCAAAGCAGCTGGCCACAGCCGCATAGGGTCATTCGCAGTCACCTAAGCCTCAAAAAGCCCACAGAGCATTCCTCCCAACCACTCTTCTTGTCAGAGATCTCTGCGCAGTCCTCGTTCCGCAGCACGCCCGCACCGCCCAACCCCGTCACCGCTCCCAGGCAACTCCTGCGCGGGAGCAAACCCCACAGCCTCTCAGGAGCACTAAGCCGAAGAGCAAAGGAAAGGCGAAAGAGAACAGGGAAGCGCGCCGCAGACACAGCCCCAAGGACGCGCGGAGACGCTATTCAATAGCCACAAGCGAGCGGGCGTCGGGCGTCGGGCGTCAGGCACCGGCACCGGCACCGGCACCGGCACCGGCACCGGCACCGGCACCGGCACCGGCACCGGCACCGNCCGCCGACTCTGACACCGCCTGCAGCTTCCTTCCCCGCCCCGCCCCGCCTCCGCCCCCCGCAGAGTCAGCGGCGTCCGCGGTCGCCATGAGAACGGGCCTCATCACCGGGCGCCAGCGCCGCTGATTGGCAGGAATTGTTCGAGAACGCCGCCGAAGGCGGAAGCGGAAGCCGCACGTGGAGCCGGTGAGTGGTTGCCGCAGCTTCTGGAAACTTCGTCTCATTGTAATATTTAAAGCGGCGGCGCCGGCTCCGTTCTCCTCCCATCCCGCCTGCGCACCGAGCCGCTGCGCGCGCGGTACTGGGGCCGGCGGCCGCAGCGCCGGGATCGGGCGAACCGAGTAGGAACAGGGCAGAGTAGAGGCCTCTCCCCAGCGGCGCGGCGATGGCCGTGGTGGGTTTCGACCTGGGCTTCCAGAGCTGCTACATCGCCGTGGCGCGGGCTGGTGGCATCGAGACTGTCGCCAACGAGTTCAGCGACCGGTGCACGCCGTGAGTGAGGAACGCGGGGGAGTGGGGGGTGGTAGAGTCCCTTGTAGGCGAGGGGCGACGGCACTGGAAATTTCTCACGTGGCCGTGTGGGGGTATACGCTCAGTAGCACCGGCGCGGACCCCGGTACTCGCCGCCTCCTCATGGGCCCCGGAAAGGTTGCTGAGGCGTGGGAGACAGGTGTGCCGCGGCGGGGTGACCCAGGGCCGGGACAGAGGTCCGCTGCGAGCTACTCTACCCGCTCCACGAGATGGGTGGGAACGTGTCCTGTAGGCGCTGACTTGGAAATCGGGGCCAGCTAGAGGGTGGAGAGGGAGGCTTCTTGGCTTGTGGCGAAGCGGGTCTGGAAAGCCAGCAGTTATAAAGGGAGTCCCTCTCGGGACAGCCTGGCTTAAGTGGGACACGGGAACAGCACTCTGTGTTGCGGTAGACTCAGAACTGTTCCAGACCCCGTTCTGTTTTCGTCAGAAGTCAGGTACAGAAAGCCTCGGGCTCAAAGCAGGAGTTACATGCAAAGTTACGAGCAGCCAAACGCGGATAGATAGGCTGTAGTCTGGATGCGAGCTCTTAATTGTGATAACTGTGTTTAACCGTTTGGATGCATCATTGAGAAAAGTCTTGGATTCGAGCCATGGTTGTGAGATGGATAAGCATCTTCCTGTAGTGTGTTACCGTGAGCTGGTAGATTGGCTCTTCAGAAGAAGGACTTGGGTACTTTATTTGCTGTTGTGGAAAATGTACCCACGGCAGTCTTCAGTTTGCGTTTATTGTCAGTACCTAATTAATTAGCCTGTTGTTCTTTTCAGATCTGTGGTTTCGTTTGGATCCAAAAACAGAGCTATTGGTGTCTCAGCTAAAAACCAGGTAGGTCATTTCTTGGCATTCATGCATAAATCGGACAGTGCACCCTGTTAAAAGTGTCGGTGAGTGTAAAGAGGGTTGACTTGCTGTAGTTGAAACCAAATTACTTATTTTGCTTTGTCAAGCCTTTTATTTTAGAAATGCTGCACTATGCTGCTGTGCTTTCTTCAGAGAAATGCAGGATACTTTTTCTAAAATGATACTGCCCTCTTTCACTAGTGGTAATTTTTTGCAGTAGAACATCTTTGAGGTTTTTTAATTCTTTTGCTCATCAGGTTTCTTTTCCTAATAGTTGTATGTAGGCTTTTTCTTGTACTTCAATGAATATATTTATAAATACCATATCTAGTTTCTTAAAATCAGATTGAAATGGAAATCTTCACTCAGATCTTTAAAGCTATTTTGTTAATTTGCTACCTTTTGATTTCACTAAAAGGCACAAATATATTTTTGAAGGTTTAAGCCTTTAGTTTTGAGGGTTTGGTTTTTTGTGGAGGGGGGATTGTGTTGTATCTGTGGGGTTTTTTGGTTTGGTTTTGTTGTTTTTTTTTTTTTCCTTGTGATTTTTTTTTTATGTGCTCTGAAAGATATTTTTTTCAGTAAAGTAGTATTTTCTGTCTAGAAGGAGAGCTTAATTCTAGAATCTTAGGAAAACTAAATATAATGATTAAAGAAATCCTTAGGTATTATACTCTGGGATGTTACATAACTGCTGCTACTGAAGAGCAAGTGTGCAGCCTCCACTGGCCTGTGCTGATCTCTCATGTGGTAAAGGGACTGCAGTGGGTTTCCATGGTGAGAGCACTAAAGGAGACTTTCTTTTGCTCTGTAATAGCTCCCCTCTTACTTTTGAATGGTCAAGACAATACAAATAGGTTATTTGTGATACGTACTCACAACCACATATACACTGTAAGTTACAGGTTAACATTTGGAGCAATAAAATAAATTCCTGTTTGTGTGTTTTTTTTTTTTTCCTTAAATGCTATTTTAGCATAGCTTTTAAAATTTTAGGTTGGAAACTACTGTGATTCATCAGTGTGCCAGAAGTGAGTTGTTACTCAAAACAGCAAGTGATCTGATCTATGTACTCTCAAGTGTTTCAGTATTGTTGGATTGTTCCAGAAATTGCTTTTTGAAAATCTGAAGTAAGCAAAAAGTGAAGTAGACTCTCTCAAATTGCATTTCAAAGCATATGCTTACAGTGGTGAACACCTGTGACTTCAGCTGCCTTCAGACAGATGTTACTATATTGAGTCTCTGGTGCTTGGTTATCCTAGCAGTTGAAATTAAGTATTTTATGCCAGAAGGAAAGGAATGTGACACTTGCTCTGAAATGTTTCATGATTTTGCTTCTTTTGCTGTCAGTGGTCTGATTTGACTGGCTAAAGAGATGTAAGTTTGGTTACTTATGTAAATGTAAAAGTTTCTTGATGTGACCAATCGAGAGTTACAGTTTCAGTGTCCCAGAGTGCAGTAGGTACTTAAGAAGTAAAATGACGCCTTTTATTTGAATACAGCAACAGCCAAATGGAAAAGAAAGCACCAAGTAACCCACAAAACAAGAGGGGGAAAGAAACCAAAGCAAGCAAAACTGAAACTTTTCTTTGACTGGCAATTTAAGCAGTGCAATTGTGTGTGAAAGAGCTTATAATCTCTCTAATGGTCGAGGAGCCCTTGGAGCAAGTTTCTGAGACTTTGTTTCCTTTAGCTAAGTCTGATAGCACTGGAGATGAGAACACTCTGTTACTTGACACACCGTAATTCTTAGCTTTCTTAATTGTGACTAAGCAGGAAGATATTAAAACATACTGCAGACCTAATGGCATACGATTACTCTAAAAATATCTTAGGATTGTTCTCATAGAAAGGGCTCTGAGATTAATTCTAAATTAGGCTGTAAAAGCTACCAGAGTGTTTTGATTCTGTCCACTCCATGGTCATAATTTTTGCATCCATGTTCTTTAGCAATACAGCTGTGAATTACATAGCATTCAAGTACTCTGGTGTTATGGCTACACAAATTAATCCAGGGTGGGAAACAATCTTGGATATGTGAACCTAAATACTCTTGCATTGCGGTACCGGAGTAGTTCTAGTGTGATTTTTGGCCTGTGTTGTCCTGTGCTCTTGTTGCTGGGCATTATTTAACAATTTGAATAAACCAGGGATGATTCCCAGCCCAGAATTTGGGTGACATCTTTCTTACCCTACACACAGCATTCTGGAAGTTACCATTTAATAGTATGGCTATAGCCTGCTTCTTTCTTAGGGAGCTTTTTGGTTGCAGAGCTGTCATAATTGCATAGTTTTCCAGTGTAAGATGTAGCTCAGATTCTTAAATTCCACAATGGAGAAGTTTGCATGCAGTAAGAAATTGATGCTTTCTTTTAAGAGTAGTGGGTGCTAGAAATCTTCCTCATTATGCTCAGCATTTGAGTTACTACATTGCAAAATCTGTTGGTGCCTCCCTAATTCTGTTCTGGAGAGAACAATGTGCTTTTGTAGTTTTTCTCCAATAGAATAGGATTCATACTACTCTGAAATGCTTCCAGTGTGTTTTAGTCCAGCTTAGGTGACTGATCTCTGTTCTTCATTACATTCTTGCTAAAGAATACTTCTCTAGGTGAGTTGGTGCTGTGGGCAGCTTGCACTGTAGTTTAGTATGTACTTCTAAGCTGACATTGCAATAAAAGAAGTCTCATTCTTTTTGTTGTCTCTGCAGTGTATCCTTGTTTGATCTGCTGCAAGAATTTGTGTGGCTTCTAGGTGAACATGAACAGGGAAATTCCGTATTTTTTAAAAGTATCTGAAGAGGGGAAATGAAAGTACTGAAATATGTGGGAAGACTTAACCAGCTTGCAACTTGGTAACTGCAAAAGCAGTTTGTGCTTAATGATCAGGTGGTTTAAAGTGAACAGCTGGAAGTGAAGTGGCTAGGATTGCAGTGCCAGCTTACAAGTCTTGGTACTACTTGTGAAGGTGGCTCCTATCTTTAACTGCTTGCGTTCTGCCTAAATTAGGTGAATAAAGTAGAAGGCACTGTAGATCCTGTTATTGATTGCCTTGATGGCTTTAGAGATACTTTTATAATGCTTAGAATGTTTAACATACAATGGTCTGTAAGTTTCTGACTTGTATAACCTGTAGTAATGAGCTGATGTAAAGTACCAGATTGTGATTACAGGTGTTACGGAAGCAGATGTGACAAGCGAGTGAGCAGTTTTAAGACAACTTGATCGATAATTTAGGGGCATACAGAATAGCACTGAACATTGCAGGTAGATTTAAGAGTGGATTGCTAAATGTCTTGTATTTCTTTACAGCAAATTACTCATGCCCACAACACGGTATCTAACTTCAAGAGATTTCATGGACGTGCATTTAATGATCCTTTTGTTCAGAAGGAAAAAGAAAAGTTGAGCTATGATCTGGTTCCTATGAAGAATGGTGGAGTTGGAGTAAAGGTAAACTTACTGGGTATTATTTTGGTGTTTATAGCTACATTCAGCAGTTTTCATTTCAGCTCCAAGTTGGGAGAACACACATTTAATTACCCAAACATTTTCTTTAACCTTTTAGTTAAAGGAGAGCTTTTGTATATGAATAGGCAGCTTCATCTTTCAATAGTGGATGTTAACTGTCAAATTAAGGTTCATTTGCAAGTAATTGCTGAAATATGAGCTTCCCTGTAGCAAATTGCACATCCACCTCAAACATCCCATCAGAAAAACTGCTGAGATAATTACAGGGTCATATGGTTATACTTCAAAGTATTAACCTTTTTGTCAATCTTAAGGGGAATGTATTGCAATAGTCTAATTATGTGGTTACAAATTCTCTATAAAGCAGTAAGAACTCTTTAGAATAAGTGCTTTAAATGAATGACATGTTTGTCTTTGCTGGACCACTCTATAGGAGTTACTTGCAATAGATATTCAAAACCAGATTGTACCAAGTTCGACTCTTATATTTCAGGGAGTTTGCTGATACAATGCCAGTTCTGCTTAGAGTAGGTTCAGTTAATAACATTATATTAATTTACATAAGTATGTAAAAATATTGGTATTGAAGCCTTATTAGGGTAACAGACAATGCTGTTTTACTAATGAAGACCCTACCTTAGGGCTGTTTTCTGTTTTTCTTCATTTCTACTTTGTGCCAGTATCTCAAAACTTAGGGCCTAGGTAATGAATAGATTACAAAAGAAAGAATTCTCACAATTCAAACAAAAGAGGAGATACTTTTTCTGTTTGCAACTTGGAGTTAATGGATAAATTCAGGCAAATTAATGTTTTCCTTTAATTACAGTGTGTGTATGAGTCTTACTGTATAAGAAAGTCTAGTACTGGGAGAACAGTGCTACTTGGTGTTTCTTCTTTGTTCTCAGAGTGGAGAATATATTTTTTTTCTGTTTGTGATTAAAGTTTTAAGAATTTGATTAAACAAGTAATATTTAGTAAGACTGAGATGTTTAGAGAGCAGTTTTTTCTGTTAAAACTGAAATGCTTAACTTTTCCCCTACTCAAACCAACGTGAATGGGGCAAGTGCTATTTTCAAGAATCAATTGTAACATGTTTCCTTGCTTCATCATTGTGATTTACTCTAGTACACAGAGAAATAAGTGAATAGGTAAACTGTTGTTGTGCAGTTCTTCCCTTCAGAGACTATTCAGGCATCTGAGCAGAAGTGTGAAAACATCAGGATCAAAGTGCGAGCAAGTAATTCTGGAGTGCTTTTGCTATTGGCAACAGTTTGGAAATCAATGATGGCATTTTAAACTTCTTTTAGTATAATGCTGTGTGACAGTGTCTAGGTTTTGCTACTTTTTAGGCTTGTAACTTTTTAAATCACTTTCTGTCCATTGTAGAGCTGATATTCTCTTGATGCTTTGAGTTGGTGAAAATGGAATTACTGCTTCTGTAGACATTCAGCTGGGAAATTAAGTGAAGTTCTGTAATGTAGGAGTTAAGCATGTCATGATTGATAGTGTGTCAGTCAGCAGTGTATCAAAATAAAAAAAGTGATTTTTAATTTATTTTTTTTTCCCCTCCAGCTGAAATAATCAATTTACCTGTTTTTTTTCTGTTCAGGTTATGTACATGGATGAGGAGCACATCTTCAGTGTGGAACAGATTTCAGCTATGTTATTGACTAAATTAAAGGAGACTGCAGAGAGTAACCTGAAAAAGCCAGTAACAGACTGTGTTATTTCTGTAAGTAATTGTGGTGCACAGGAACAGTATGTCTTTTAACTTCAGCTATTGAGGCCATTTTGTTTCTATTCGTGTAGAATGTAAAAGAACACTGCATAAGCACATACAAAGGAATTAATTCTAACTAGCTTTAGAACTTTTTTTGACTTAAAGAAATCCCAGTGCCACTTCCGTGTTCCAAACCCTGACCCACTTCATGAACTCCTTGTCCAAGAGATATCTGAACTTTTAGACCCAGAACATTTCTGGGATGCAGGTATATACCTTTCTGCTGCAACTTGTTTCCATGACTAAGCATACCGATGACTCATTAAAGACACCTTTTTTTATCAGTTTGCCCTCTGCCAACCAAAAACTTTAGTTTCTGTCCTGTTTATGTTCATCTCAGTGAATGTTTGGGGGTTTTGTTGGGTTGGTTGTTTGTCGGGTTTTTTTTGTTGTTTTTTCTTCGATTTATGACTCCAGAGAAAGTGACCTCAGATAAAGAACAATCATTCCATTGCAAAGCCTGTGTCTAAAATAACATCTGCCTCTGTGTTCTCAATGGCTCTTTGAACAAGTCTGTCTCACATTGCATCTAGGAATATTTAGTTCTGTTATTAGAAGAGCTTGTTCTCCAGTCAATACCTGTGAAGTTAGTGTCTTCTAGTTGTGTAGTTTCTGTCCCTGAGAACATCAGAGGTCACTGTCCAGCACCAATGCTAGAGATCCATAGTAATTTTTCAGCAACATTTCTTCACAATCTCTTAAAACTACTTGCCTCAAATAATTGTGACCAAAACAGATTCTGTTTATTCAGTATCTCTTTGTATCCTCACATCTATAATATTGCTGTACTTTACCCCCCCCACCGTGCCTCTTCTTTACTTTTTTTCTTTTTGGGCAGGAGTACATCTACTAATTGTGATTAAGATTATTCCATGTCTCTCTCAGTAATGCTCAGTTTCATATTTTGCACCAATAATTAATTCTTAGCATCTGTATACAAATAACTCATTTGTTTCTTGCTAGTGTGCGCTCGTGTAAACTACCTGATGATCATTTAATTCTGTCTCAGCTTGATTGAACAGAATGTGTGAAGTCTTGATACAGTATGGTAGTTGCATGCTAAAAGACTTGTGTTGAGCAAGTGTCTTCCTCAAGGATGAGGGTTAGATACAAGTTTTAAATTACTACTTTCAAGTAGGCCATGTGATGTTCCATTTTCTGGAATTAACATCTTACTCTCACCTGCATTCTTCAGGTTCCGTCATTTTTCACAGATGCTGAAAGGAGGTCCCTTCTGGATGCAGCTCAGATTGTTGGACTGAATTGTCTTAGATTAATGAATGACATGACAGCAGGTGAGTAGGGTGAAGTTAGCAGATTCTGCAAAGGAAAGTTGTGATAGTGTGCAATTAGTTAAACAGGACTAACTTGAAAAAAAAAACAAACAGGCATAACCAGTGTTCTAAAAAATTACTGGGCTTATCTTGGCCTACAGTCATTCATTTCAGTGTCTTCTGTGTGAAGGGGTGGAAATGAAGCTTCACTGGTAGTTACCTCCCAGAGTACTTATTTAGGAGTCACCACATGTGCCTGAATTATTTGTCCATTTAGTTTACTGTCCAGATTTTGTGAAAGAAACCTTATGATGTGCAGTTGCAGGAATTAGGTGCTCTTGAAGCGGGGTTCTTGATGAAGTATCAACACTTAGTGATAGCTAAAGGTTTTGTCACTGTAATTGTATTTTCAAAACATACACATACAGAAGGCAATTAATCTCTTTGGTCATCTGTGCAGAACTGTAAAAACACATGGACAGAACCCAAAGTTTATTCAGTCTTCAAACAAACATTTTAACCCTGTCTTCTGCATTTTCTGTTTGCATTTGAGAGTCTTTGTTTCATAGTTTTAAATAGTGTAATAGCTGCTCTTGTTTTCTTGGGGGAAGGGCTTGAGAAGTAGCGGTCTGTACCAGAAGACAATTACATATCTGTTCTTACTGCTCACAGGAGTTAGATAAGTAGGAAGAGTTTACTTTGGGAGAATGCTCCTTGTGAGCATGTTTGGTACATACCAACTGGATTATGTTTTATTTTATGGGGGGTAGTAAGGGGGAAAAGATAAATAAGGATTTTTGTTTTGTTTTTAACAAAAGGCAAATTCTGCTGTGATTTATCAACTTCTGTTAACAGATACATTTTTAGGGTAATGTGTTCAATCTACTCAGAAATACAAATGTTATGTCAATGAACAGACCAATACATGATTTCAGTCAAATCTGGATCTCAAGGATAGAACATAAATGTTTAATGAAATAAGTTTGTATTTTTATTTTACTACCTCATAATGACTGATTATGAGAGGGATTAATGAATGCTGCTGTTGGGTTGCTATAGACCCCAAAGAATCAACACAAAAGAGGAGTACACCAGCTTCAGGAGAACTTCATTAGACACTAGAATCCATAAATCTCAAGTCTCTGATCAGTGGGAAACTTGGCTGTCTCTGTTCCAGATGGTCTGGAACTACTGCCTTTCAGAGAAAGAATTGGTGTCCTTTTCTCCTAAAGTGACAGAATGTCAGTGTGACTGAAACATTTCTCTTTAGAGCATGTATTCCTGGCCTTCATTGCCAAGTTCTGTAATGCTCTAGTTTGTTTACCTGATTAATCTCTGTAGTACTCTGGTTGGTATCTTCATCTTGGGATTTTTTTTTTTGGTCATATTCAAATGCGATCTCATGCTGAAATCTCAGCCTCTCCTATGTAACCATGTAGCCAAGGCTATAGGATTTTTATTATATTCAGTAACTGCATCAGCCTCTTGCCTAGTTTTGACACTTCTGTCCACCCAGAGTGAAGGCTGCAGCAAAGGTGTGTTCTGCCTTTGGACTTCATCCTATATTTATCTGTCCCACTGGCTTCTGTTTTATACTTTTTGATGCACTTCAGAAATTGTCCTTGCCTGGTATCTCTGTGTAGACTGAGATTCTTCCCTTTTGCAGCCTCTGCTGACCATTTATACCATTCTGAGGCAAAAACTTAATTCCTCAGTGATACTGTCTGTAAATAGAAAACTGAATTTGGGTTTTACTGTAAAGGTAAACTGTTTTGAGAACTGTGCAAAGCAAAAAGTAATGAGTTGTTAATAAACAGATGAAGTAGAAAACCCTCAAATAGGGTTGTTGCTTCCTAGTTTTGCATGGTTAGAGAGTATATGTATGACTGAGGAAAAATGTTACACTTCTCAGATCCTGCAACATATATTAATGGAATCAAGCCTCTCTGTAGGTAAGAGCTTGCATAGGTCTATGTCTGGATTTGTCTTACTGCTTTCAATTCTACAGCTTAATATTCACAGGGAAGTGATGCCATGAATTGGATGCTCACTAGAGATAGCATTGGTAATATCTAACACTTGTTTTGCAGTGGCTCTCAATTATGGAATTTATAAACAAGACCTTCCAGCTCCTGAAGAGAAACCACGGATAGTTGTGTTTGTTGATATGGGACATTCTGCGTTTCAAGTATCAGCCTGTGCATTCAACAAGAGTAAGCTAAAGGTACTAAGATTAAGTGAAAATGGAGGAGTTGACAAGACATTAATCTAATACCTTGTTGTAAACACAGAAACATCCACATTGGAAAAGACCCTCAGGATCACCAAGTCCAACCTATAACCCTACTTGACAAGAGCCATCTTAAACCATGTGCCTAAGCACCACATCCAAATGACCCTTAAACACATCCAGGGTCAGTGACTCTACCACCTCCCAGAGCAGTTCATTCCAGTGCCTGACCACTCTTTCCATGAAAAACTTTTTCCTGATGTCTGATCTAAACCTACCCAGTCTCAGCTCAAGGCCATTCCCCCTTGTTCTGTCTCCTGTAAGAACAGCCCAGCAGCAGCCCCTTTGCAATGTCCCCTTCAGGTAGTTGCAGACAGCAATGAGTTCTCCCCTCAGTCTCCTCTTTTTCAAACTAAACAGGCCCAGCTCCCTCAGTTGCTCCTCATAAGATTTATTCTCCAGGCCCTACACTAGCTCCTGTTGCTGCCCTCTGGACCTACTCCAGCACCTCTACATCTCTCTTGTATTGTGGTGCCCTGAACTGAACATAATACTCAAGGTGTGGCCTCAGCAAAGCTGAGTACAAGGGGACAGTCACCTCCCTACTTCTGCTGGCCACAGCATTTTTAATACAAGCCAGGATGTGTTTGGCCTTTTTGGCCCCCTCTGCACACTGCTGGTTCATATTTAACTGCCTGTCTATTACAACCCCCAGATCCCTTTCTGCCAGGCAGCTCTGCCACACTGCCTCAAGCCTATAGCAGTGCTTGAGGTTGTGACTCAAGTGCAGGACCTGGCATTTGGACTTGTCAAAACTCATCCCAGTAATATTGGCCCACTGATCTAGCTTATCCAAGGCCCTCTGAAGAGCCTCTCTATCCTCCATTCAAATCAGCACTGCCACCTAACTTGGTGTCATCTGCAAACTTACTGATGACACTCTCTATCCCTGAATCAAGGTCATCAATAAAGAAGTGGTCCCAACACCGATCCCTGAGGAACACTACTAGTGACTGCCCACCAACTGGGTTTAACTCCATTGATCACCACTGCCTGAGCCCTCCTCTCCAGCCAGTGCTTTATCCAGGAGGCTGTGCTCATCCAAACCATTGAGTAGCCAATTTGTCTACAAGAATGTTGTGGGGAGCAGTATCAAAGGCTTTTCCAAAGTCTTGGAATAGAATATCAACAACTTTTCCTTCATCCAGTCGTTGGGTTATATTGTCGTAGAAGGAGATTGGGTTAGTCAGGCAGGACCTGCCCCTCAAACCCATGCAGACTTTGCCTGATCCCCTGGTTTTTGTCTGTGATGTATGATGGCATTTGAGATGACCTGCTCCGTGACCTTCCCTGGTACTGAGATCAGACTCACAGGTCTATATTTTCCCAGATCTTCCTTTTTTCCGTTCTTGTGGATAGGTGTTGCATTTGCTACTCTGCACCCCACTTGCACCTCCCCAGTTAGCCAGGACTTCAGGTAAATAATGGAAAGTGGCTTGGTAAACACATCTGCCAACTCCCTCAGCACCCTTGGGTGCAGCCCATCTGGCCCCACAGACTTCTGTACATCTAATTGGCGCAGCAGGTCAGCAACAGCTTCGTCATTTGTTGTGATTTCCTCATTCCAATTCCTCTCCCTGACTCTGAGGGTAGGTGCCCAGGGCACTGCTGCATGCAGTGCTAAAGACTGAGGCAAAGTAGGCATTGAGGACCTCAACTGCTATCTCATCCTTAGTCTGTAGGTTTCCCTCTGCATTCAATAGGGGATGGAGGTTTTTCTCTAGTGTTCCTTTTGCTGTTAATGAATTTATAGAAACCTGCCTTGTTTTTAATGTTCTGGAACAGTTTAATGCATAGGAAGTGGCAATGTGTCAAAAGGCAAAGATTTTTTTTTAATTTTTTTTTAACACTGTCCTTCATTTTTATAAGGGTAATTTCAAGCAGAGGCTATAAATTCCTTGCAATAGGAATTTGTCATATTCAAATCCTATCTCATGCTGAAATCTCGGCCTCTCCTGTGTAAGACCTCTGACTGAGATGTCACTTACTGTTTCTCCTGCAAGTGAGAAGGGCGCTTGAATCTTAGGATTCACAGTTAGGTGCTGGTGGTTTCAAGTAGAGGCTACAAATTCCTTGCAATAGGCCAATGTAAGGTATACAGTAGAACTGCTATAATTTATCTTGCTTTATCTAAATGAGAGTATGTATAGATTAAAATTGAGTGCTTAGAATCCCCAGCTTTTTAGTTAGTCTTAACTTCCACTGTAAAAGTTCAGTCAGAATATTTTTTTTGCTGAGGCATGGGAAGATAAACTAACTTGTCCCCAACCTATTTTGAAAGAAAAACTTTTCGATACTGCAACACTACTCTTCCATTTTATTTTTACTGAGTGTAAGATTAAATACTGTGTTTTTTCAAACCAGGTACTGGGCACAACATTTGACCCTTTCCTGGGTGGAAGAAACTTTGATGGAAAGCTAGTAGATTACTTCTGTGCAGAAATAAAATCGAAGTACAAACTGGATCCGAAAACAAAAGTTCGAGCTCTTCTTCGTCTGTATCAGGAATGTGAGAAGCTGAAGAAACTAATGAGTTCAAATAGCACAGACATTCCCCTAAATATAGAGTGTTTTATGAATGATACTGATGTATCTGGAAAAATGAACAGGTGAGTTTGGTACAAGAGAGGTGGTTGCTTTGGTGGCCGTATCTCTTAAGCAAGCGTTTCTTTCCATGTTGGAATAATTAAATGCAAGTGCTGAACAGCCGTGGCATTTTTGTAATACTAGGATAACTAAGACTGTGAAATGCAACTTTCAGCTACCTGAGCAATGTTTCAGTGTAATAGTGCGTACATAAGCAGCTTGAGTTCTTTTTGTAGAGTGATGCTTTCTAAAAGCCATGAATTGATGCATGCAAAGCCGATCTGGTGGGGCGGTTACATCTTTAGGCCTCCTGTGTATTTTAGGTAACTTAAATTCCATGCTGCTCTAAAGGTAACAATAATTGAAGCTTTGCTCCTTTGTTTTTACTGTACTGTGGGCAGTGGCAGAGAAATGGAGGGCAGAAATGGTGCTTAGGGGGAATTTGCTTTAGCATAAATGAAGTCTGTGTGTGTTGGTGTCTCTCTTGCCACACTCACAGGCACAACTTAGTTTGTAGCCACTGTTATTACTGGAATTACTACCAAGAAAGTGGTAGGTTGTTGGTGTTCTTTCCTCCATTATTTAGGCAGCAGCTTTCCATAGTTAAGGAAATATCAATGGTTTATGTATTCTGATCTGTAACATCTACTGAGAGGCAAACATATAGCACCTGCCCAAACAATAGCTTTATCTTTTTTTAAACTGTATTGATAGCCTTATAGCAAAATCTGTAAGCAGCTGTTCATATACTGCCTTGTCTATGGTTGTCACTTCAGCCTAGTCATAGGGGTGTAGCTTTTAAGTCTTTTTGCAATGTAGTTTACAAACTTAAGTCATCATTGCCTTGGAGACAAGAATAACAGGACATTTTAGTGGTGGCGAAGGCACTCTTTAATTAATTTCATTACTTTCCTTAGGTCACAGTTTGAAGAACTGTGTGCTGACCTGCTGCAGAGGATAGAGATGCCTCTGCTTTCATTGATGGAACAAACACAACTGAAAGTTGAAGATGTAACTGCTGTAGAGATTGTGGGAGGAGCAACCCGCATTCCTGCTGTCAAAGAGAGGATTGCTAAATTCTTTGGCAAGGATGTCAGTACAACACTGAATGCAGATGAAGCCATAGCTAGGGGCTGTGCTCTGCAGGTAAAGTTACTGGCAGTACTTGTTGAGGGCTACATTTCTTGAGAGCACTTCTAAGAAGTATTAGCCAACTAATCAAGACATGTCAGAAATGGTCTGTTTTAAAGTACATAAGGGATCGTGTGTGTTCATTGGATCTTCTAATAGGTCTGTGCTGTTTAAAAAGTCCAGAGTACTCCTCACTTCACTGAAAGTGCTGATTCTGGGTGTATTCTGTAGACAGTTCACTCTTCAGGAGAACAGAATCTAGAGATCTATAATGAGAGAAATTTAAGACCTTGTCAAGCTGAAGGAAAAGATATTTTTAATTTAAGTGTGTAAGAAGTATCTATGGAGAGCCCAAAACACTGCAAGCTTGGATTTTCTGATATCCAGCTTTCCATCAACATGATTGGCTTCTATCTTCCCCCACATTTTTATTTTCCATCTAATGAACTAAATTTTACAGCAAACTACTCCTTCTGTCTTCTTTTTACTTATTTCACTCTTTTTTTTTGACTTGTTTCTTCATCCTATCTCAGTAATTGCTTTCCATTGCCATCAAGGAAAGGAGGAGGACTCATAGGGTAAACATCACTTCGTTTATGTCTAAATAATACAGCACTTCCATTTTTTACAATTGGAGAATCATAGAAGGATAGGGGTTGGAAGGGGCCTCTGGAGATCATCTAGTCAAATACCCCACCCCCACTGCCAGAGCAGGTTTCACCCTACAGCAGGCTGCACAGATGGCATCCAGATAGGCTTCAAATGACTCCAGAGACAGAGACTCCGCTACCATTTTGGGCAGCTTGTTACAGTGCTTCAGCACCCTCAGTGTTCTCAATTTCCTTCTGATATTTAGGCAGAACTTCCTATGTCCAGGTCTGTGGCCATTACCTGTTGTCCCATTGCTGGGATCTGCCTGATAACCCATGGTTTAAGTAGTTACAAGCATTGCTAAGATCCTACTTCACTGTTCTCCAGGCAAAAAGCCCTAAGTCCCTCAGTCTTTCTTCATAAGATGCATGTTCTAGTTCCCTAATTATCTTTGTAGCCCTTTGTTGTACCTTCTCAAGTACTTCTATGACCTTGAGCCAGGGACCCCAGAATTGCTATTCATTTAGACTGTTACTTGTTTTTGGTGAGCTGTCGTAAGCCTTAAGTCCAGAAGTCTGCTAACTCAGAGAACATAAACACTTCTGTGTGAGTGTATGTTTTCTTATCATACTCCATTGAAATCAAGTAATTTGCCTAGCTTTGTTTCTAGTAAAGTCAACACAATTCTCTTGTTTAAAGATGCTTAGCTGTCTTGAGAGCAGTTGGAGTAGATCAGTTAGGCCAAATTTAATGTGTGTCTGTTTTGTTTTAGTGTGCGATTCTTTCTCCAGCTTTTAAAGTGAGAGAGTTTTCTGTGACAGATGCTACACCATTCCCAATATCACTGTTATGGAACACAGAAGCAGAGGACACTGAAGGGTAGGTTGCTTAAACTAGAGTTTTGTGAAACTTTCACAAACATTAGCTTCAAGGTTAATGTTCTTGGTTGTACTTAAGTTAGGGTCCTGGCATTCTATATCGCAGTATCACCAGGGTTGGAAGAGACCTCAAAGATCATCAAGTCCAACCCATCACCACAGACCTCAAGACTAGATCATGGCACCAAGTGCCACGTCCAAACTGCCTTGAACACCTCCAGGGACGGTGACTCCACCACCTCCCTGGGCAACCCATTCCACTAGCCAATGACTCTCTCAGTGAAGAACTTTCTCCTCACCTCCAGCCTAAACTTTTCTGATGCAAAAGAAACTTTGTGCCATGTACCAGAGGTGGTTAACAGTGGAGACTAAAGTCATGCATTAAAATTTTAACCATAACTTCCTCATGTGGCAGAAAAAGGACGACTGAACAAACTACCAAGCACTATCCTTTTTTTTTTTTTTTTTGCATTGCCCTTTTTTGTTTGCCAGGTTTTTGGAATACAAAACGAACTAGAAAAACTACTGGATCCTCATCCCACTTTCCTTTCTGACCTATTTTTATTCAAGGTGTTCTTAACACCTATCTGGGTTCTTGTTTGAGTAGGAACGTTATGCACTGTGTAAATTAACGAGTTTACATGGATTCATTTGTCTGGATGAAAACAGAAGCAAGGATCTAAATGTTGCAGTTTTGTAAGAGAAACTTTGCAATTGCGGCATCCCAAGATTGACCTCCTTGTTACTGAACCATACTTGTAAGACATGCAGTTTCTGTCTAGGTTGTAAAGTGATCTGAATTCGGCTTTTGGGAATTGTAGACTTCTAGCTGGACCTGCTCACACTTCTCTCATTCTTTGTAATTTAGCCTTCTTTTTCGTCAGTCTTTGGTGAAGATGCAGAACCTAATTATTCTGTCCTCTGCTTCTGAGACAACCTGTGGGTGCACAGGTGAAACTCTTATTTTCTCGCATTTAGATGAGACCTTTCCATAGTTAGGAGACAAAACTCAGCTGGAAATTAGAATCAGACCGGCATGATAGCTGACAGATCCCTACTGGAAGAACATAAAATAAAACTGCTTTCTGTCATGTAATGGACTGAGTAATAACCTGGTGTCAGGGCTCTCAAGTAAGCCACAGAAAGTAAATGAGTAAGGAATTAACAGGACTATAATTAGCCTTTTGAGACTGACTGAGGAAGGGTGCAAATTAGGATTTAAATTACTCCATTCCAAACTCAGAATAATGTCTTTGTAGGAAACAAGCTTTGGAGGTCTGCTGATTGTCAATGAGGTGTCACCTACATCTAAATTTCCTTGCTTCTGAAACTTAAAATTAGTGTAACAGGACAATTTTCCATGACAGTGCCAAACAGTATGTTTTTTTGTTGGGTTTTTTTTTTTTTCTTCCTATACAATAGTGAAGTCTCTCTTTGGAATTGTTCAGGAGGATAAATGTGTCAAAACATAGAAATGTTTCTCTGAAGAGTTCCGACCCTAGATCAAAGCCTTTCAGCTCAAGCACTCTGCTGAAAGTGATATTTTTCTCTTAATTATAGGGTTCATGAAGTCTTCAGCAGAAATCATGCAGCACCATTCTCCAAGGTCCTTACATTTTATAGGAAAGGTCCATTTGAGTTAGAAGCTTTTTATTCTGATCCTAATGGAGTCCCATATCCTGAGTCAAAAATTGGTAAGTAGTTGTCCTGGCAATGGTGTTAACTTGTGTTCTTTGATTTTTAAATCAGTTCTGTAACTGTGTTGCATTACAATATGTTTATATGACATACATATTTAGGGTTTGTATCTGAAGAACTCCCAACTCTCCAGTTCCATAGGTAACTGAATTTGTATTATTTCCTTAGCTTCTAAAGTTGCCTCAGTCCAATGGAGAAAGCATGGGAAACTAGCCCAATGCCTACTATTAGAATAGGGCTATCACTGCAGCAGGTAACTTGGAAACTTCTAAAATCTTCTTTTCTGCTTACCAATAAAGCAAGATAGGAATAGTTGAAAAGCATTCCCTACATATATAAAGCTAAACCATGTTTTGAGTAGTTGGTGTTTTTCCTCTATTTACTGCATTTGACAATGCTGAATAAGTTTTAATCAAGGCAACCTGAAATAGTGGCAGCTACAAGACTAAGGTATTGATTTAAATTGTCTAGGTAACATTTACAAGTAGATCTCTTACCTCTTTTTTGACTAATGACAGCATTGAGAGTGACACTTACAAAGAGTTTACAGTGCAGTTTGTGATGGCAAAGACAGGCCAATTAAATAATTGCTCTAGAGTTCAAAGTGCGCAATTAAATGTTGTGTGTTTGCATGTAAAGTTGAGATGAAGCTATTATTGACTGTCAAGTGACTGATCAGATTTGTGAGGAGGGAAGAGTAGAAGAAATTACATATTTTAGTTAAGTATTTGACATAGAGCTGTTCTGTTGGTTAACAGTGCACTTAAAATACAATATCACCAGAACTGTAGCATTAAAGATAAGTTTTATAAATATTCTTTAAGTAGGTGGGAGTGTGTATATATAAGGAGAGCAAAAGCATCTGCGTCTGATTTACCAGAATTTCAGCTAATACCCAATGCACTAAAAAGTTACCAGAGCCTCTTAATCTAACAGGAAACGTAAGCTGCTTCAAAGTAAGGAAAATAACTGTTACAACTGTTTCACTGAGAGGTTCAAACGCTGTGTCTTAGAAAACAGTGGAATACTTTGTAGTCACAGAAAATGCAGACTTCCTTTCAATGTTAACTCTTACCAGATAGACTGGCAATGGGGTTTAAGTGTTCGGTCTACATGGCTTTAACAAATGAGGAGGTATTTGACTGTTGTTCGGCAAACTGGCAAAAACAGAACTAAAAATTAGTCTGTTTTTGACTCACTTGCTGGTTACCTCTACTCAGAACAGAATTGTTAAGTAGTCTTAGCAGGTGAGCCAGTAGTTGGGGCTACTAAAAAGGAGGACAGATCACAACTGCAGTATTCTTGGTTTTACAAGAGAGGATGATTACATTCTTGAGCCTGTAAAGCAAGCATGTAAAAAGTTGTCTACTTGTGGTTTAGATAGATTGAAGGAATGGTGTGTGAGAGCATGTTTATATTCCTCCTGTGATGGAATCAGTGAATGTGTACTGTGTGCCTGTACAGACATCTCAATCTCCACGTCGCTGTTTTGGTGATACACATACGAACACATAGTGTGCAGGAAAAATGTCTGCTTCTAAGGTCAGGGAGATCTGGTTCTTTGTTTACTGTGAAACTAGTTGTCTGTCTCTTTGAATGAACACAGCAAAGCTATTACATGAGTTACACAACAATTACATGTCAGCCTTACATGGGTGTTAGAAGCTAATAACACTTTCAGAAACATTGGCATTTAGCTTTGTCTAGTTTTCTGTCATCCCACTATAGCATCACAGATAGTAAGGAGGAGTGAGCTTTTTAGTCTTTATAATTCTGTTACTAGTGGTAGAGAACCTATCCAAGATGATGAACATAAATGTTCTTTCTTTGATTTTTTTTTTTTTGAGGTAAAGTTAGCTAAAAAGTAGCATACTTTGTTTTTTCTACTACCCCTTTCATTTGTAAGGGACCATGAGATTAGCACAAAAGCTTCGTCAGCTGCTTAGAAAATGTGTCACTGGGAAGGTTTTCCTGGCTGTGTACTAATACCTATTTAAATCCACTGTTTGAGTATTGATTCTTCTGATTTTAGGTAGATACGTTATCCAGAATGTGGCAGCCCAGAAAGATGGAGAGAAATCTAAAGTCAAAGTCAAAGTCCGCGTCAATACTCATGGCATTTTTAGTGTGTCCACTGCATCCATGGTAGAACCAGTTAAAAGTGAAGAGAGTGAAGATGTTGTTGTTGAGACTGAAGTGGAATCTCAGGACCAGAGGCCTATTGAAATCTCGAGTGATGTAAGTTGACTTCTCTTGGGAGTAAATATCTTCTTTGATGTGTGTTCTACTGTCATACTCTGGAAGGAAAATGCATTCTTCTACAGAAGCAAATTGAGGTTAACTTTGAGATGTTTGTAGATGTCAGGAAATAAAAATGTTGTAATAACAGGAGGAAATGTGTGTATCTTGAAAGCATGAGGATTTCCAAATCAATTCCAAATAACAACAGGTGGGTTGCTTGAGAATGGGGATTATTTACAGCTGCCATAGTTATCAGACTTCCAAATAGCAAAATTTGGTTTGGATTAGTCATTCATCTGTTAAAAGGATTTGTGTTCAAGACTTCATATTATTGAAGATTTTTTGGAGACCTTTTTGAAAGGGAAGGCCGGATTGCTTTCTGCAGCATTGTAGGGGAGGGGAACACTGGGGAGCAGTACAGCATCGTTACGGTGTACTTGATGTTTTAATAGTTTTCTGAGGGGGGTAAAAAACACCTTAAAAACTATGACTCAATAAATTCAAAGCCACTGTTTGTTAAGGGAAAGTGGCAGCATGCGCACACACACGCACATGAGTAGTATGCTGGCGCTGGTAGCATTTTGACTGTGTCCTCCTGAACTTGGACCTAGTCTGTATCTCCGTTAGTTACAGCGTGTGTGTTTCTGCCTGTGCACAGAATGCTTTGTAGGGCACTTGGTACAGTACGTGCGTTAGGACTGAGGTGCCCTATAACTTACCTTAAATACAAGTGCACATGCCTTCTACATCCTTTGTGCCTGGGCTTTCATTTCAGAAAAATATCCAGCAAGAGAACAGTGAGGCTGGAACACAGTCCCAGGTACAAACTGATGGTCAGCAAACGTCACAGTCTCCCCCTTCATCAGAACCTCCCTCTGAAGAAAACAAAATCCCAGATGTCAAGAAAGTGAGTGACCCTTTAACTCTGTTGAAAGTATTATGCTCTATAATGGTAGCTGTTAAAATGGTAACATATTCCAGGAAAAAGTAAGGAACAGGATACTTGGAACCTTTTTCATTTTGATCTTTTCTGTTGTGAAAAATAATGTATATGATCATTTTCATACAGAGTTTGCAAAAGAATTCCTGCAAGAAGTCTTTCTATCCCTTCCTTGTCTTTGTGCAATATTGTACAGTTAGTTTGTGTTGCAGACATTTCAGTTTAACAGCTGTTAAAGGCCAAGATTAATAAGCCTGCTGAGAGAAGTGGGGATCAGGAATTCATAAGCATAAGAGGAAATAATCTATGTGAAAAACACATGCCTACATGACACTGCTAGCAGTTTGCTCTGTATAGAAGATTGAAACTGTTTTGAATTAGTTTTAGCACTGTCAGCCTCACTAGTGAAGTGCTAAGTGACAGATGGGTACTTCTGGAAAACCTGCAAATACACCATGTATCTGAGAAATATCCTATCTGTCACTTGGTACTTAATGTCCATGAAATAGGCTGTAAGAGGACTAGGATAGGAGGTGGAATCCCTGAAAGGGAAATGCCTCAATATATATTGAAAATTCTGAAAGAGCACAGAAAATCTCTGCATGTTTCTCTTGTGAATGTTTCTTTAATGCCAGTGCTACTTTGTAAGAAGAAAGTCAGGAAAAATATCTTATTTTTCTTCTCTCCAACTTAGACAAATGAGAAGAAAGGTGATCAGCCTCCAGAAGCTAAAAAACCCAAAATAAAAGTGAAGAATGTGGAACTACCTATTGAAGCTAACTTGGTTTGGCAGTTAGGAAAAGATCTCCTCAATATGTATATTGAAACAGAGGTGAGTTAGTGTGGTTTAGGCTGCTTTCTTGATAGCAGTTATTAACCATTTATCTGCTTTTTAAGGCAGCCTCTGATCTTTCACTGTAACCCTGGAGTTAATTTACAGCGAGCTAATATACCATTCAGATGTAACACAACTGACAAATACTAATTAGAAAAATTGAATTGTTGCTCGTAGTGGTAGCATCAGAACACCTTTCCATGGAATGGCATCACAGATTAGTTCAAACTGTTAGACTCTAGAGAAGTGCAACCCATTTCTTCAGGTGAGTGCACTGCATAGCAGTGAGAGCACCAACAGTTACATCAACTAAAACCTCAGAGATTACTCTATTTTACAGGAACTGTACTTTGTGGAATGTTGCTTGAATGTAATTATTTGTTGTTAAAATTTTCTATGGTTATACAGGGAAAGATGATTATGCAAGATAAACTGGAGAAAGAAAGAAATGATGCAAAGAATGCAGTAGAAGAATATGTGTATGAGTTCAGAGACAAGTTGTCTGGACCATATGAAAAGTTTGTATGTGAAAAGGTAAGATACAGCTTCGGGAACTTCTCTTAAAACTCTACCAAATACCTCTTTTTTTATTCCTTGGTCAAGCTTTCTTATAGCTGAAACATGAAATTAATTTGAATGACAACTGGGACTGATCCAGAATTAGCGAATAGTAATATCCCTTAAAATAACTTTCCTCTGTGTTATTAAAACCATAACCAAAATGATGAATTAAAGCCACACCCCAGGCATTGGTCTAATCAAGGGCAAAAGGCTATGGATGCTACCTGTGTTGTAGATTTGTGGTTTAAGTGACTTAATTACACAAAAGCTGCAGTGGAAATGTAATTTTTATGTAGGAGGCTATGAATTACTTGGGTAGTTTTACGAGTGTCCTGTTACTGCATCAGCAATAGTGTGGTCAGCAGGAGCAGGGAGGTCATTCTCCAACTGTACTCTGCACTGGTTAGGCCACACCTTGAGTACTGTGGCCAGTTCTGGGCACCTCAGTTTAAGAAGGACATTGAGGTGCTTGAGCGTGTCCAGAGAAGGGCAACGAGGCTGGGGAGAGGCCTCAAGCACAAGCCCTATGAAGAGAGGGTGAGGGAGCTGGGATTGTTTAGCCTGGAGAAGAGGAGACTCAGGGGAGACCTTATTGCTGTCTACAACTACCTGAAGGGTGGTTGTGGCCAGGAGGAGGTTACCTTCTCTCAGGCAACCAGTACCAGAACAAGAGGACACAGTCTCAAGCTGTGCCAGGGGAAGTTTAGACTGGAGGTAAGGAGAAAGTTCTTCACTGAGAGAGTCATTGGCTACTGGAATGGGCTGCCCAGGGAGGTGGTGGAGTCACTGTCACTGTAGGTGTTCAAGGTGGGTTTGGACGTGGTGCTTGGTGCCATGATCTAGTCTTGAGGTTTGTGGTGACGGGTTGGACTTGATGATCTTTGAGGTCTCTTCCAACCTTGGTGATACTGCGATACTGCAAGACAAGCACAGTCAATTGGTGCACGTTTTTGTGTCTAACGTGCTGAATTATATTGACACGTAGGATCTGCAGGGATTCTCTGCACTCCTCACGGAGACGGAAGGGTGGCTGTATGAAGAGGGTGAAGATGAAGCTAAACAGGTGTATGTAGACAAATTGGAGGATTTAAAGGTAGGTCTATTAGTATGCCCCAAATGCAACGTTTGGAAAACACAATACAAAACAATGTTAATGAACATTAATGAATTACATAATGCATAGGAATTGCTTTCTCTAGAAATTAGGAACTCCAATTGAAATGCGTTATCAAGAAGCAGAAGAACGACCAAAGCTGTTAGAAGAATTGAGACACAGGCTCCAGTATTATGCTACAATAGCTGGGGAATTCAGGAATCAAGTAAGTGACCTCAAAGTACCTTTTTCTTTTTTCTTTTTTTACCCTGTAGTGTTTGATTGAGGCTCACCAGCAGGCAGAGGCTTCAAATTCATTCTCGGATGAGCTGCAGCCTACTCTTAATAGCATCACAAATGTTTCCCAGTACTAAAAAAACCCTTCAGTGTCTTATATTGATTTGCTTGATATTTCTGGATGTTCACAGGTCAAAAAGGGAAAGGACACACTTTAAAAGAGTGTGGCTTAGGCTGGGGTTGATCTTCAAAAAGTTCATATGACTTGTTTTTTTTAGAACAAGAAGTATGCCTTGGAGAGAAGCATTAAGTGTAAAAGCTGCTCAGGATAAACTAAAATACGCAGCTTTATTAGATATGAGTGTCTGGATTTGTGGGTTTTTGTTTTGTTTTCTGTTGGTATTTGAAGATTACTTTCTTGATAAACATTCCTGCTTTTGAAAATATACTCCTTAGACTTAAACTAAAGAATTTTATTTGGGCAGCTCCCAACACTCTAGCTAATTCAGTTTGAGATTTGCATCAGAAAGAGTTAGGTTCTTACAGCTACAGGTAAAATTGTCATCAAGTGAAGTCATTCAGTAATATTACAGTCTTGACATGACTGGTATAATTGAAACTAGTACATTCAAGTCTTAAATTCATATTTAGAATTCTTAACTAAAATCATGGGTTACTAGGTTGGCCCTTCTCCCAGTAACTAAAGTTGAACAGCTCTTGATTCTTTCCTCTTCTGTCTAAACCACCTTGGACCCATGTGAGACTCTCCAGGAGAGAGGGATTTTTTTTTTTATCAACCTTGTTAAGAATGTTGCATTTTATTGTGACCTGTTTGCAAAGCCTCTATTCTTGTTTGATAATTGGGCAAAGGAAGGATTTTTAGATTAGTTGTCTCTTGCTGTAACAGATGTGACTTGTTACCAGCTTCTGTTTATTTTCAAAGTCAGTAAATATTGTAAGCTGTAAATCGGGATGAATTGACAGCATAACTTGATGTTATTAATTTAATATGTTTGCAGGATGAGAAATACATCCATATTGATGAAATGGAAATGATGAAAGTAGAGAAGTGTGTTAGTGAAGTGGTAGAGTGGATGAATAATGTTGTGAGTGCACAGGCTAAGAAGACCTTAGATCAGGATCCGGCTGTGCGATCCAGTGAAATTAAGGCAAAGCTACAGGTAAGTACCATAAGCTGGTTTTAGAGGCTAGTGCTGAAGCTAGACTGATACCTGTGCCCTTTTCTCTCTTTCAATTTCATCTTACTGTTCCAGTGTTGTTAAGTGGAGTTAGAAATTACAAACAGAAGGACATCTTGTCATTAGAGAGATTGAGGAAAACACCACTTGTGTTCCTGAGTCCTCAAGTAACCTCCCCAAAGCTGTGAATTATTTTTCAATGCTGTAATTGCTTCATCACTCCCAGTTTGTATAACCAGCAGTGAGTAATAGTCCAGTGGCCACACCAGGTTGAGAAGTCTCTTAGAAATATCCCTAACCTGATCAATGTCTAAAAAATATCTGAGGGCTGGGTGTTAGGAAGGAAGGGGCAGGGACAACCTCTGCTCTGGGATAGGACATGGGGAAATGGATGGAAACTGAAACATAGGGAGTTCCACCTCAACATGAGGAAGAACTTTGCTGTAAGGGTGACAGAGCACTGGTACAGGCTGCCCAGAGAGGTTGTGGAGCCACCTCCTCTGGAGACTTTCCGGCCCTGTCTGGATGTATTCCTGTGTAATCTGTGCTAGAATCTATGGTCCTGCTCTGGCAGGGGAGTTGGACTCAAAGATCTCCAGAGGTCCCTTCCAAACCCTAACATCCTGTGATCCTATGAGATCCAGCAGAAAGTGGTGGAGCTTATTGACATTTCTTGTCTTCCGGTCACCTTTAAAAACTCAAGTGGCTTTTCACTGTTACCGATAGGCATAAAAGAATTCTGAAAAGCCCTGCTGTGTGAAATCCAAAATAGTAAGTGGAAGAATCCCACAAGCTCTACGAGGAGAGACTGGGGTTGTTTAGCCTGGAAAAGAGGAGGCTCAGGGCAGACCTCATTGCTGTCTACAACTACCTGAAAGGAGGTTGTAGCCAGGTGGAGGTCAGTCTCTTCTACCAGGCAACCAGCAACAGAACGAATGGACACAGTCTCAAGTTCTACTGGGGGAGGTCTAGGCTGGGTATTAGCAGGAAGTTCTTCACAGAGAGAGTGATTTGCCATGGGAATGAGCTGCCCAGGGAGGTGGTGGAGTCACTGTCCCTGGAGGTGTTCAAGGAAGGGCTGGATGATGCACTTAGTGCCATGGTCTAGTTGATTGGATAAGGCTGGGTGATAGGTTGGACTGGATGATCTTGGACGTCTCTTCCAACCTGGTTGATTCTATGATTCTATTCTAATTTTTCACACAACTCCTGGAAGTAAACCAGTTAAAACTTATTTCTGAGCACAGCAATCCCTTGTCAGTTTGGACTTGGGAAGCAAATAGAAGCAAGTTTCAAGCAGTTCTCTGGGCATAGATCTCTTCATATCAGTGAAGCTGTTCCATCCTTAATATATATAGTCCGATCACATCATCTCCCTTTCTTTTAGGAGCTAAACAATGTATGTGAGCCTGTGGTGACACAACCTAAACCAAAAGTTGACTCTCCTAAGGAGGAAAACCCGTTGAATGAACAAGGTGATTATAAAACTGAAGACATGGGAGAAGACGACAAAAATTCTGAAATGCCTCAGCAAAACGGCGAATGTCATCCAAATGATCAAAACACCATTAACATGGACTTGGACTAAACCCACTGCACTTGCAGCAAACTGATTGATTCATCCCATGACAGAAGATATTTTTGCTGTTGTATGTGGTATGGGGATGGGAATGCATTGTTTTGGGAACTATTTATATTTTTTTTTTTCTCCAAGATTTGTCTAGGATCTGTTGTGTTATGGGAGGAAGAACAGTAATAGCGTTGGTCATGACTATCCTAAAAGGAAAATTGCCTTGGTACTTTCAGATTCCTGTGGAATTGTGAGTTCATACTAAGCTTCTGTGCAGTATTTAATCATTTGCATCACTAAAGATGAAATGAAGCCCTTGCTCTGAAATACACAGCTCCTTCAAAAGGTTGTAATCGAAACCTTTGTAGGCATTTGTAGATGCCAAGGTAGTTTTTCTTTTGTCTGGACATCTCTTTGGGTACGTCAGTGAAAAGTTGGTGTCCATCCCGTTTGTAAGGACTTTCCAGAAGAAATCCTTCTGTTCCAAGGTTTTTGATTGTTGCAGTCCAAAGCACTTAGCAGGTAATAAGATGGTGAAATGTGTTAGTAGCATGCAGAAACGCTTATGTTTCATCTCTTGCTAAACAATACATTTTTTTCGTGTGGGGTACATAAAATGAAGGAAATGCTAATTCTGTTAATGTTATTGTGAAGCTTTTTAAGGAGCTTTAAAATAAAGTTCACTTTACTGGTTTCTGCTGACTTGTTTGGTGTAACTGTTTTCAGTACCTCTAGTGTAGGTGTGGCGGTTTCCATTGTTTGTGGCAGGTTGTTGCTTTGCATTTCCTTTAATGTGCAGGTCAGAAAAAAACGTAAGTTTAAAGTAAGTCAACTGCTTTCTTCACCCCAAAGGTTGTTGTACACATCTGAAGGAACTTGGAAACTTCATGGGTATTAAGGCCTAGGATAAAATTTGTACTACACAGAACCCTATAGCTTAGAGACAGTCTGCAGTTCAGCATGTTTTAAAACCCGATTTAATACTTAGGCCAGGCTCTGCTGCCTTTAGCTACAGACTGAACCAAAACAGTAGAGTGAGATTTTGGCTCTTTCTGCTGAGCAGGTGGCTTTGCTTAGACCTTGGTAAAGTTCTTTAAAATGCAGAGTTCCTCTCAAATCTCTGTAGTCTATTGAAGCTTATCTTTAGTTATTTGGAGCAAGGGAGGTTGCTAAAAGAGATTGTATCCCCTGCTTTAGATGTGAATTGGGCACCTGAAGAAGTACTGGGGGAAGGATTTTTCTTGAAAGTGTATTCCAAAGGATATTCTCTCTACCAAGGCATTGGACTACAGACTCCATAATAGCATGTGAAACCAAATGTTGGAAGGTCAGTGTCACTAAGTGCAAAAACTGTTTTGTGTTTGCTTTGGTTTGGTGTGTTTTTTAGTGGTGATAGTTGGTGGGTTTCTTTGGGGTTTGGTTTTTTTTTTGTTTAGTTTTTTAAATACTGTGGCTCCAGCAGTATTTTGTCTAACAAAACTCAAGAGGAGAGGTGTTAGTCCCACAGGAGCTACTGAAGGGGGCTTTCTAGGGCCAACTAGTGGCAAGTGTTTGTCTTCTCTTGGGTGGTTTTAGTTGTCTTGCAACCAGGGGCAGGAGCAATATTACAGCATGTAATGCAGCTTTCCACAGTACTGCCTGATTTTTATTTTTTTTTTTTTTGGCATCACTATAAGCAGCTGGATTATCAAAATGTGGATAGATCCCTGTCACTGACTCCTTTGAGCTGCCTGTTCTTTACCTTTGCTGATCCATTACACAGTTGTGTACACTAAAAATACTTCAATTGTTCCCTGTCTTTTTCCTAGAGCTAAAGAATAGAAAGCCCATATTTCAAAGCCACATTTGGAACCCTGATGGGTACTTCTGTGTTGGCACCAGTAGAACAATAGCATCAAGGGTCAAGTTCTTGTAGCAGACTAACAATTGCTTAGACTATTGCTGATGTTGAAATGATGGTTCTAGTACTATAGAAGACACAAACTTAGTATTTTGCAGAACTGGTAGTGTGCCATAGCAGGAAGGTTAACCTGATCAGAGTAAAGCTGCTGAGACGTTTCAAGCAGATTTCTGTCAGAACACCTAGTACTGATTCTACAAAAAGCAGCTCTGCTGGCTCAGGAGTGATGAATTGTGTGTTCAGTATACCTCCACAGAAGGTACTGCTCCAATTTTCCTCTAATGAACCTTGTAAAATTGCACAGAACAGAGAAATCTGGGATTTTTCAGATTTCTGGAATATGAACTGTTTTGTAGCAACTGATGGTGTTGTAACTGAATGAGCCCTCATAAATGCCTTCTTCAAATGCTTACAGTCCTTGTGCTTTAATCCAAGGTAGGGGAAAGGAAAGCAGAAATAATTGGCTTAATGTTTCCACACACACAATATAATTCTTGCTTTCTAATTTACTTTTTACCAGACACACATGAAAAATTGTGTGTGTGTTTCCAGTTTGATCTCAGCATCAGTTGTGGGGACACAGGATGGCAGCTTCCTCTGTGGTGCAACATACCAGAAGAAAACAGCAGTGCAAGACATTGCTGACCAATTTAAGGTACTGGCACAGGTTTGTTTTAACCTTACTGTGTTTTACTTGACTAAACATTGCACAAGGGTTTGAATTGATTCCCCACACCCCCCCACCCCCCCAAAAAAAACCCCAAACAACCAAAACTCATTACTCTAAAACAAGTTCTAAAAAGTCTTTTGATGGAATATTTTTAGATAATGTGTTAAGCCATTAGATTTACTTACAATATGCTGAAGTTACCAATTTTACTGAAGTCTTTACAAATTTTTTTTTCTTTAGCAATATTACAAATAGGGAGAATCTACATCTATATTCAATGGGGTTTTTTTTCTACTTTTGAGGTTGTTTTAAGCTGTGTTCTGAGATTCTTTGGATTTCTTTCAAAGCTCCTCGAAAAGTTCAAGTACAAGCTTTTGTTTTTTATCAGAGATCAGTGTGAGGTATACAATGAAATCAAATTCCTTTCCCTCCCTTCTTTCCTTCTCTACATCTCACAACAGCTTGGGTTTTGCGATTTTATGTTTTGACTTGGCAAAGAGATAAGGAGGCTTGCTTGAGCAAGCAGAAGGATGGCTTCTTTCCCTCTGTCAACCATATTAAGCATCCTAGGAAGATTGGAAAGTGGACAGGATGTGTCTACAACCCTCTGGGCTGCACTGTTCTGGTGTTCTCTGCTTCTTGGAATTTGCTGTT
This sequence comes from Eubucco bourcierii, assembly GCA_013396675.1. Classification (NCBI taxonomy): domain Eukaryota; kingdom Metazoa; phylum Chordata; class Aves; order Piciformes; family Ramphastidae; genus Eubucco; species Eubucco bourcierii. The sequence goes on from VWZE01003466.1 coordinate 512,919, forward strand.
TTAAAGGTTGGAGTCTAATAGAAAATTCGGACCACCACCACCTTTTACCCAGATGCACTGTGAAGAACAAAGTTGGTGTGAAAATGTTGGTAGTTAAGGTAAAAAATAAAAAGATGGCCTTCTATGGAACCTCCATCTCTGGACCCTCTTGCTAGAGTGCATCCTCTTGCCATGCACCATAGCAAGAGAGCCTCTCCACTTGGACTACTGTTTTGACTGGAGGAAACATACATTTCCCACCAATGTGGCAGTGTGTTAAGATATGAATTATTAATAACCAGACAAAATAAAAATATGAATAATTAATAATTTAAAAATCACACCAGAAACTTAATTACAAGGTACAGATGCATGGTTGTGGTTATTTACACAGGTAACAGCCAATTTAAACAGTTTAAGTAAAACCAGAAATGCCAACATCAACTGGAGATTTGTAGCACTAATGCTGTTTGCCCACTAGGGGATTCTGTGGCCAAATGGCAGCAGGTAGACACATAGAACCCTTACAAGAGACCTTACAAAACTTTACTCACAAGTGTTTCTGGAATCTTTCCAGGCTGCAATATAGTCCAGGTTACACAAGGCAAGGGGAATTTTGCCTGTGTAGAGCAGTGCTGCTGCTGTACACTAACTGGTGACAGCTTTTGAGCCCTCATGGGCACTGGTTGACAGCAGGGCTGTCCCAATGGCCAAGCTGGCCACAGCATGACCACATGTGACTTTTCCTTCTCAGCCTCCAGCACGCTGTCCAGAGGGCTCTGAGGTATCACAGAATGTTATGGGGCCTGGAAGTGACCTCCAGAGTTCATTGAGTGTGTATCTGTGCATACTTGTGACCAAAAGCAGCTTGGCAAGGTTGCTGTAAAGCAGCATGGCAGAAAAACCCCCAGGGGCCCTGGTGGACACCAAGTTGACCAGGAGTTGGTGAGGTGCCCTGTCCTGAAGGCAGCAAGTGCTACCCTGGGCTGTACTAGGCAAAGCATTGCCAGCAGCTGAAGGAAGATGACCCTTCTCTACTCAGCACTGCTGAGTCCAGTACAAGACAGACATGGCTAAAATGGGGAGAGTCCGCCAGGGCCCTGCCCCCCCACCTCCGTGACCATTTGTGTCACAATTGCATTCTGTGCTGACCTGGCACTGTCACGAGGGCCTGCAGGGATGGCATTGTGCCAGCACCAAGTGACCTTGAGGAAAGCCAAGCTCTTGCCCAGCAGCACTGCCTGGTACTGTGACCTCCTTGGCAGCCTCTCTCAGGTCAGCTGGGCACTGACCCTAGCTTTTCCAGTCCCATATGAGGCTTCTGGGTTTGGATGGTTGAGCCAGCTGATTTGTTGTCATGGTACCCTGTGGCTCAGGGACAGTAGAGCGGGGTCCCACAGCAGCTTTTCCATTACTTGGTGCTGACTGCTCTGCAGGGGTGACCCTGGCCCTGTGCAGCAGCACTCACCTGTCCCAGCATCACTTGAACCATTGCTCTACCAGTGCATGGGGCAACCCAGGGCCCTATGATGAAGAAGAGAGACCACTTGTCCTGACAAGACTGCCACCTCCCCTTCAGCAATGCCTTGGTCATGAGCTGGCACAAGACCTGTAGATCCTGGGCTGCATTGCAAGAAGCATGGCCAGCAGAACGAGAGGTGATTCTGCCACTCTGCATCCATCTCTGGGGCTCCCACCACAACAAGAACATGGACCTGCTGGAGTCCACAAAGGGACTAGAGGGCTGGAACACCAGTGAAGAGAAGTGGAGAGACTCAGAGCTGTTCAGCCTAGAGAAGGCTCCAGGGAGACCTTATAGCTACATTTCAGTATCTGAAGGAGACCTACAGGAAGGCTGGGGAACAATTGTTCAGAAGGGCTTGTAGTGATAGGACAAGGGTCAAGGGGTTGAAACTGGAGCAGGATAAACTTAGGTTGGACATAAGGAAAAAGTTTTTTACACTTAAAGTGGTAAAACACTGAAACAGGTTGCTTGGGGCTATGGTTGAAACACAGTCCCTGGAGACAGCCAAGATCAGACTTGATGTGGCAGTCTGATGCAGTTGGAGGTATGTCCTGCTGACTGAGGGGGCGTTAGACAAGATGACCTTTGAGGATCCCTTCCACCCAGATGCAATCTGTGAATCCTGGCTGTGTTTCTTCCCTAACCCTGGCACCAAGGCTGGGACACCCAAGGAGCCCCTGGTGCCATAGTGCTGGGTGAATACGTGGCTAATAGAGAAGGATTACATAGTGTAAATCACACAGAAACACATCCAGATGGGTGTTGACTGCTTCCAGAGATGGAGACTCCACACCATCTCCTTCAGTGCTGCTACACTCAAAGTGAAGAATTATTTTTTTTTTCCTTATCACAGAATTGTCTAGACTGGAAAATGCCTTTAGGATCACTGAGTGCAATCATTGGGCCAACACTGACAAGTCTTTGACTAAAGCATCTCCCTAAGCACTATATCTACCTGACTCTCAAGTACTTCCAGTGCTGACAGGGGTTGGTGTGGTCAAAGTGCATCATTCGACCTTGAAGATCTGTGACTCCTGAGGGCTGGCCTTAATGATAAATACTGAAGCAAAGAAAGCATTAATTAACTCCACCTTCTCTGCGTTCTTTGTCACCAGGGCACCCACTTCATTCAGTAGTGGGCCTGTGCTTCCTTTACTCTTTTTACCTATGATGTACCTGAACAAGCCTTTCTTCTTCTCCCTGATCTCCCTTCCCAGGTTTAATTCTGAATAGGGTCTTTAGCTTTCCTCAATACATCTCTACATATTGCAAACATTCTTGTAGTCCTCTTAAGCAGTCAGCCCTTTCTCCCATGTTCTACAAAATTCCTTCCTCCACCTGAGGCTATGTTAAGCTGCTGAGGTTTTTCATCCTGGAGAATCTTGTAGCTGACTCCCAATACCAAAAGGTCGCCTACAAGAAAGCTGTAGAGGGACCTTTCAAAAGAGTGTCTAGGGACAGGACTAGGGAATGGTTTTAAGGTGAGGGAAAGTAGGTTTAAACTAGATCTTAGGAAAAAGTTCTTCAGCTGAGGGTGGTGAGAGTCTGGAATAGGCTACCCAGCAAGGTTGTGGATGTCTCCTCCTTGGGGGTTGTTAAGGCCAGATTGGATGAGACATTGGGAAACAAATTCTGCTTGAAAGGTCTCCCTGCCAATGGCAAGGGTCTGGACTAGATGATCTCTGAGATCCTTTCCAGCCTAAGGCACTCTGTAACAATTATGTCAAGGACACTGGAACAGTGTAAAAAATTTGTAACTGTGATGGGTCCACTGCTAGGGGTTGCCCATGATGATTGAGAGTGGCAGCTCCCTGTGTTTTTGAATATTATCATGCCATTTTGATCCACATGCCCAGAGTGGCACTGGACTAGGTCATGGCACACTCCTGTCCTCAGAGACACAGCCCTAGATTCACTACAGGTTTTTTTGGATGCTCACACAGTGCTAAGGAGTTAGAAATGACACCAGCTCTCAGATTCTGTTTAGGTAATGTGACCTGTCAGAGTAAGCTGATGATGACCATTACTGTTACAGGATTGTGTTTTCTGGTCATCAGGAGGATGAGGGAGTGACAGCCTTAGCCTGAGGCTTGGAGGGTCATGGCCGCGGTTGCCCCTGTGATGAAGGGTTGCCACTCCTTTAGTTTGTTGATATCCTGTCATTTAGAGTCGCAGGTCCAGACACAGACAGGACAGAGCATCTGACACTGTTCCTTAGACCCACAGCCAGAGATGTGCAACCTTCTGCAAGGACACTAAGACAAAGTTAAAACTCAAGAGCCTAACTTGTGAATTAACTCTGTGTTTAAAATAAAGTTTATAAGATCACAACACACATTGAATTGCCTTCAATTCAGTCCATGTTCTGAACCTTAGAAGATTCAAAGTTACATTAACTATATGAGACTTGCTAGAAATATATTTACCACTCTTTTTCAGAAGATTTAGTGGAACTAAGAAATGTTGAATGATGCACAGTCTGAGAAACTAGGTTCTTTTAAGTAAAACTTGTAAGCATTTTAAGCGCCTAAGAGCTTAGAGCTGCAGAGGGATAAGGCCAAAATAAATAATATTTAAGTGAATATATTAGATTTTGTTTATTGTATATCCTCTCATAAAAATTTGATTTAGAATTTTTTCATGGACTAACCGTGCACAGACTGTCTACTATTAAATGTCAACTGGTGCATCTTAACACTTGGCCAGATATCTTGCCCCTCAGAAAATGTTCCTTTAATTATTTACCACTTCTCCAGTTTTTCGCAATAGATTTTGCTTTCTTCACATGTCTACGTGATGAAAATGCTGGAGCCAAAACAAGATAATCTCTCTGGAATACCAAATACCTTTGCTGCATATATAATGAAATTTTCATTTATCAGATGATTACCTAATACCTCTAATGCTGAAACTTGTGCTTTTGCTCCTTAGTCTGCAGTAGTAAGTGTAAAAGTGCACTTGAAGACAATTATCTTGTTTCCATTGCTTGTTTCACTGAAGGAGGCAAAGTGGAGGCACTGGAGACCTTCCCATTGCTCAGAAAAGTGCTGCTGCCTATGGGCATATCTCAGACATGAGCTTCCCCCAAGCTTTGAGTTGCCAGTCTGAGTGAAGGACTTAGATAGAAGATCCTCCTTGGAGCATTAGGTGAATGAGCAGGCTTTGTAGGTCAATGGTATTCCACAGGGAACAGAGAGGTGTTTCCAGGAGACTTAAATGGAAACCTCCCAAGACAGGCTGGTCAAAGATCCCAGGTCCTGGAGCAGAGGAGGGGGAAATTAACTGTATGAAGAAGTGTACAAGGAGCACAAGCCCTATGAGGAGAGGCTGATGGATCTGGGGTTATTCAGCCTGGAGAAGAGGGGGCTCAGGGGAGACCTTATTGCTCTCTACAACTACCTGAAAGGAAGTGGTAGCCAGGCAGAGGTTGGTCTTTTCTCCCAGGCACCCAGTGACAGAAAAAGAGGATACAGTCTCAAGCTCTGCCAGGGCAGGTTTAGGCTGGATGTTAGGAAGAAGTTCTTCACAGAAAGAGTGATTGCCCATTGGAATGGGCTGCCTGGGGTGGTGGTGGAGCCACCATCCCTGGAAGTGTTTAAGAGAAGGCTCGATGAGGCACTTAGTGCCATGGTTTAGTTCATTAGAAGGGCTAGGTGATAGGTTGAAGTTGATGATCTTAGAGGTGTTTTCCAGTCTGGTTAATTCTGTGATTCTGTGACTCATCTGAAAGTTCAGGGTAATACCAATTATAAAGCTGGTACAAAGTCTTCAGCTGACTGCTGAGGATAGGAGTGGGAAGTAGGATCACAACATACACATAACGCAAAGCTCAAACAGGAAAAAAAAGGTGTCACTGTTTCAAATAAGCTGTAAAGGAAGGACTTTGGAAGCACTGCTATCACCTGTCTTGGCTCCTGGCTCCTTATTCATGGGAATTAGAGCTATTGATTCTCTTAACTCTGTAGGGGAGGATGCTGGAGTGTTAAGTGCATTATTAAATTGAAGTGGAGGTTTTAACTTCTCTATTACAGCTGAGCACCTGATTACCACAGTACCCACTGCCCTGGTACAGGTAGTGTTTGTATCCAATGCATATGTTTCTGTATTTTGTATCTCCCTGTAATTAAATTACAGCATGACTCTTTCAAAAATACTCCCCAAACCTATACATGGTTATGTAATTTTCCAATTCATATCCTATTTGTTCTGTTGAGCTTGACCGATCCCCCAAATTGGTGTTGGTTTCAGTGGGTGTTAATTCAGATAGCTTTCAGCAGACTTTCAAAAGTGGTAAAGGAGACAAAACTGAATAGAAGAAAATAAGATTTAAAAGCAATATCTCAACAGCTATTTTTAAGTTATTACTAAAAAAAGCATAACAGGTATAATAAAACTTCTTACGGTCTGCATTTTCAGATTTTGAAGTGTCTTGGAAGGTGGCCTTCAGTCTTTGTCGCCAAAAGAACTGAATTTTAAGTACTGTTTGGCCATGTTCTTCCTCCTCAGAGAGTAGGATGCTTATAGGAAAACAGAAGGAAGTCCAAAGGTGTTCCCTGTATTATGAAGAAACCTTATACTGTCACTCAAATGTTGCCCTTAGTGGTTTAAAATCTAGATGAAGACTAAACCAGAAAATGGAAGACAGAAAAGTAGAGGTCTAAACACTAAATACAGTCCATAAGTTCTGCACTGCGGGGGTTTGACCATTGCTGACTCCAGCAGTAGGGTGATGTCTCTGTTTAAGCTTTCCCAGAGCTTGAAAGCACAAGGGAACGAAATTTAGGATGCCCCCCCAACACACACTGCCCATATGGAAAAAATTAGGTAGAAGAGTAAAAGGGGTAAAATACCCAAAGAACAGCCTTGCACTGATTTGGAAGTTAAAAGGTAATTTGAACAATAAATAAAATATATTTAAAGTAAAGGAAGGTTACAGAGATATAAGGGAAGGGAACAGATACAGATGTATATACAAAACCAGGTTGGATGACAGTGGATTCTCTGGGCTGAGATAGATTGATTCTATGAAAATGACTCCATCACAGCAGTGATGCAAAAATATCTGTACTGCTTGGTGAGGTATTATCAAATGTGGACAGTGCTCTTTAATCCCATCCTTGCTATAGGTCCTGTGGTAGNATTGCTGACTCCAGCAGTAGGGTGATGTCTCTGTTTAAGCTTTCCCAGAGCTTGAAAGCACAAGGGAACGAAATTTAGGATGCCCCCCCAACACACACTGCCCATATGGAAAAAATTAGGTAGAAGAGTAAAAGGGGTAAAATACCCAAAGAACAGCCTTGCACTGATTTGGAAGTTAAAAGGTAATTTGAACAATAAATAAAATATATTTAAAGTAAAGGAAGGTTACAGAGATATAAGGGAAGGGAACAGATACAGATGTATATACAAAACCAGGTTGGATGACAGTGGATTCTCTGGGCTGAGATAGATTGATTCTATGAAAATGACTCCATCACAGCAGTGATGCAAAAATATCTGTACTGCTTGGTGAGGTATTATCAAATGTGGACAGTGCTCTTTAATCCCATCCTTGCTATAGGTCCTGTGGTAGCTTTGCTTGATCTGATCAATGTACACAAATATCTGAGGGGTGGTGTATTGGTTTGAGTTTAGCTTCCCAGGGGAAACCAATACAATAATGGTAGGATGCCTCCCCCTCTCCCACTTCTTTTGGGAATGAAGAAAGAAAGGAGACAGAAGGAGTAAAACCACCCAAAGAACACTCTGGCTACGATTTGGAAGGTAAAACTTTAACAACAAATAAAAGGTACTTAAGGTAGGGGAGTTACAAATAGGTATAGGGAAGGGAAAACACGATACCAAATATATATACAGCCAGATGGATGGCAGTGCATTGAAGAGATGTCCACTGTGTGGTAGAGACAGGCCATGTGGTGAGACAGGAGAACAGGAACAAGGATGGTCTCAGCACGCAGGCCATGAGCAGAGAGAGAGCAACAGGAAGTTCCTCTGTTTATATAGGGGGTCCAGACAGGCAGTGGGAGTGGGCTAAACACTACACCTGGGGTCGAGCAGATGTGGAGTCAAGTTCTGACCACTCCTCCCACCTAGGATGGTTAACCCTTTACAGGTGGCTGTCAAGTGGATGGGGCCAATCTCTTTTTGGTACTCAGCAGAAATAAGACAAGGAGCAGCAGCTACAAACTGGAACATAGAAGGTTTCACCTCAACATGAGGAGAAATGTCTTTACAGTGAGGATGGCAGAGCACTGGAACAGACTGCCCAGAGAGGTTGTAGAGTCTCCTTCTCTGGAGACCTTCAAAACCCACCTGGATGCGTTCCTGTGCAAACTACCCTGGGGAATCCTACCTTGGCAGGGAGATTTGGACTTGATCTCTGGAGGTCCCTTCCAATCTCTAAGATTTTGAGAGATCCTTGGATGCAGGAGGAAGCAGGGGTGGCCATGTGGTTAGGCCAACCAGGTGGTTATCAGGAACAACCACAACAAAGCAGATGGTGCAGAGGCAAAGGCAGGAGCAAGACTGAACAAGGCCTCGCCTGCCTCTTAAATAGAGCTGTGGACAGGACATGAGAGTGGGATAAACTTTGGCGTGGGGTTCCTCCCCCAGGAGGGGCCAGGTCTTCCTGCCCACCTGGGGATCAGGTTTCCAGACCACTCCCCCAATCTATTTCGGCTTAACCTGGAACAGGAAAGGCTGCCTTGACTTCTTGTAGGTTTTTTTTACTCTATGGATCCACTGTATTCCACTTGTGTGCTTAGTCATTAGCATTACTGTATTGGGTTTGGGCTAAGCTGGGTTTACTCTCCTCAAAGCATATGTCTAGTGCTGTGCTTTCCAGTGCTGCAGCTGAGTGTTGATAACACAACAGTGTTTTGGCTACTGCAGAACAAAGCGTCCAGGCTGTGCTTTTCCAGATAACCTGAGGGGACACAGCCAATCCAGCTGACCCAGAATGCCCAAAGGGATATTCCATGCCGTATGAATTCAGCTCATATATAACAACAAAGTGAAAGAAGGAAGTGTGGGGAGATTAGTCCATGGTGTCTGTCCTCCATGGGAACCATGGGAGCTCTGCTTCCTGAGACCAAACATCGTCCTGCTGATGTCTGTAACTTGTGCTTATTACCACGATTATGAAATTGCTTCTATCTTATCACTGGCTTCTGTTACATTTTCCCCTCTCCCCTGTCCATCTAAGAGGGGGAGTGATAGAGCTGCTTTGGTGGACATTTCACCCCAGCCAGGGCCAAACCACCACAATTACTCATCCACATGTTCTCTAGGCAGATTCCAGGGATGAGCTGTGCCATCTCTAGACAAGGACAGCAGGACTTTGTCATCATCCGCCATATCTGCTCTATCAAAGTAGAGGCAGAATGTCACACAGATGCATGCATTGCTAGCAGAAAACCTGTGACAGTGTCGCTAACTTCTCCTGCCTGTTGTTAGCAACGACCTGCTGCCAGCAGTGGCATCTAGCTTTGCAGATTGACTTCAGCATATGGGTGCTCAACCCTCTAGGGCTCTTACTCCAGAGAATAATAGAGTAGAAGAATCCCACAAAGTGAGACTGATAAAGGGAGTTTAGAGAGTGAACTACAGAAGGGCCAGGGCACCAGCCTTCTCTGACTGTGTGTATGGCACCTGTGTCCGGTGCTAATACTGTAACCCAACTGCTTGTTTTGAGGAGCTGAGGCTCCAGGGAGAACCAGACACATCTAGATGGTGAAGTAGAAATGGCACCACAAAATGGCACTTCATGTGATCACCAATGGCCACCTCTGGACCATGCAGAGGACAGGTATGAGGTGGTGATGAGGATGATAATTAAGTAACCTGGCCACAACAACACTGAAAAGCAACAGATTATAGACTTGTGTACTTTGTGAATGTTTTCACAGCCTGAACAGAGCAATGTAAGACCACAGCTACAATATGGCTGTACTCACGTGTGCTTGCCAACAATGCAAATCTGCAGTAAAATAAACAATAGATTTGTAATATCCCATACAATTTGCAGTAATACACAGATATAGGTCAGTAGGGAAAAATGTGGCACCAAATGACGTTGCAAAGAGGTCACATTTTGTGCAGGGCTGAGCACACAGTCTTACAAATGGATACTGAGTGAGCACTTTGGTAATACTGCTTCAGAGCAACAACATGTTAAAATAATATTCATGCAAAGCATGAAACAGACCCGTGGGTAAATAGCTGCCACTAAACTGCGAGGATGTGATTGTCACAGGATGGTATGCTGAAGTCCTTGCTAAGATTTTGCTCGGTCCTTACCTCCTACTGAATTCAAAGTAGGTTTGTCAGCATTTAGCCAATGGGCCATTAAATTGTTCTACTTGAAATGCTACACAGGGGGAAACTTAGCTGTGCTGAAAGTGAGCCACTGCAGTATCAAAGATGGATTTATGAGAATGTACAAGAGGAGAAAAGAGATAACCGTGGGGGGAGAGAAAGGATTTTAATATGTTTGTTGTTGGTTTGGTTTGGTTTTTTATTATATATAGCCACAAATCATAGTCAAGACTTTGCTCATTTATATCCTTATTTTCTCTTATCATGTTTGCTCAGATGCACAGGCGTACATACAACCCCTCAAACAATTTATCCATATGGCATATGTTGTGGTGGCTCCCACTCTGGATTCCTAATGGCACAATCCTTGATACTGCCAGAAGCTCTACACCCATTAACACTGATGCACAGAGAAGCTGCTCATGTGGACAGATGAATTGATCTGTCATTGTGCTCCAGGTTGAGACAGACACCCAGGTGTGATTAACCAGTAGATTACAGCATGTACTAATACAGCATGGACTGTTTTAACAGGCATGGACTGTGTCATGTGGGAGCCTGTAACACACCCAGAGAGGTGTGCAGCAGCTTGTCAGAGAGAGCAACATTTTCTTCCCTCCTTTTATCCTCAGCGTGTCTGGAGCTGCACAAAAAGCTCTGCATGGTGTGCATGTGCGAGCAGGCAAGCTTTTAGGTGTGAAGCCAAGCAGGCTCTAGAAGCAGAAAAAAAAATGGTGATGGCAAAACTGTTTCTAAGTAATGGTGGAACATGAATCTGTCAGGAACACACAGAGGATGAAATTAGTTAGAAGCAGAGATCCCAAACCCTCCTCCATTAATCATAGAATCATAGAATCATAGAATGGTAAGGTTGGAAGTGACCTCAAGGATCATCTAGTTCCAACCCCCTGCCATAGGCAGGGACACCTCCTACTAGTAACCATCATGCATACAAGATGTTTATGTACTAGTGGCCTCTAACTTTCTGGCCCTACATTCTCTCTTGCCTTCCTTTTCTCCCTGACATACCTGTAAAATCTTTTCCTGTTATCTTTAATGTCCCTGGTCAGATTTAATTCCATCAGGCTTTAGCTTTCCTAACTTGGTTTCTGGTTTCCCAGACTTATTCTGGGATTTCTTAGTATTTATCCCAGATTACCTGTCCTTTCTTCCACTCCTTGTAGGCTTCCTTCTTCTGTTTGATTTTGATCAGGTGTTTCTTGTTCATCCATATAGACCTTCTCAGATTTTTGCCTGGTTTCCTCTTTTTTGGGGATGCCTTGCCGTTGAGTTTGGAGGAGAAAATCAACCAGCTTTTCTGGGCTCCAAATCCCTCCAGGGCTTCATCCCATGGTACTCTACCAAGGAGGCTCCTGAGGAGGCCAAAGTAGGCTTTTCTGAAGTCAGGGGTTTCAAGTTTGCTGGGCACCCTCTTCACTGCCATGAGGATCTCAAACTCCACCATCTCATGGTCACTGCAGCCAAGGATGTCTGTGATCTTCACATTCCCACCAGCCCCTCTGTGTTGGTGAGAACAAAGTCTAGTACAGAACCTCTCCTTGTTGGTTCTTGTGCCACTTGGAGAAGGAATTTATCATCAATGGATTCCAGGAATCTCCTGTACTGCTGATATCTTGCATTGTTGTCTCTCCAACGGACGTCTGGGTGGTTAAAGTTGCCCATGAGGACTGGGGCTTGTGAACAAGCAGTGAGTCCTATGAAGAGCTTTGTCCACTTGGTCTCCCTGGTTAATAGCAGATTGCTACTGTAATGTCCCCTACCCTTCCTTTCACCCTGACTCATAGGAACTTGTTTTGCTTAAATGAAAAGAATTTAAGAAGTACTTACATTACACAATTCAAAATGACTCTTCTTTAATGAGTGATGTCAAATGAATAAAACATATCCTGTTGACACAGCAAAATATCCCCCAGTTGCTGTAAGCCCTCTACCTTTGCCTTTTTCTGCTGCAGTTTTAATGTATTGATATACATTTATTTGGGCTGGCCCTTCCCAGCCTCATAAGGCTGCTGCTAGCATCGGATATCATCACTGTTGGCTTTCAGTACAACTAGTTAAAGAAAGATGGAAACACTTACACTGGAAAACTTGAGTCTACTGAGGTGGAAAGCAGGCTGCTGAATGATGGCTTTTACTGAAGTTTCAGTCAGGGGCAACATCATAGTAAAGAAGTCCAGCAACTCTTTGAAAGCGGATGTTATAGCACTTTTAGAACAAAACCACTTTTGTTTTCCTTTAGAATAATGCCTCGAGTTATGTTTTCAGTAGGTCTAGCAATGGGAAAGAGACTTTGGCTGGTTTATTTTTCACCAAGATGTAAACACTTGAGTTTGGCTTTTCTTTTAAAAGTTTACTATGATTTTATGCTAGCAGACTCTCTCTTTTGGATGCAGTTTTTCTATTTACAAAGCACACGTTTATTTTTCTGCCCATCTGACAGCCACAGTATCTCTAAAAGAACACTCAGGATGTCTTTGGTGTCTGCTTATGATGTCTTTGATTTATTAAGATAGTTTTCCAAAGTTAGAAGGAGATGTAGTATTTACATACAGCTAATTCAAATATTAAAGTATGAGCACAATTGCTCACTGGTCTTCAAAAAGATGGAATAGTAATAATTTTTCACTCTGGAATTACTATTCCTCTTGGAAACTACAGAACCTTTCATGGGTGTATTTGGTCCTATGCCTAGCCCAACAGCCTCTGACTCTGGTGCTGTCTATGGTGTTGGATTGCAACAGCACAAATAACTGATTCTTTTAGAGCATCCTCTGACTTGCATATGTTCTACAGGTGTGCAGACTCACCCATGGATAACCACAGCCTACTTTGTTGGGTTGGGCAGCTCCATTTGTTTGCACCACAACTCTGCTTGTATTTATTTTTGGTCTTTTCTTTCCAGAAGCTGTAGTATATGTTTCTTCTGGAGGCATATGAATCTGACTAATTTCTCAGCAATCTCTCAGGGGAGGAACTTCCCACAGAAAAGCACCCTTACTTGCTGCATAAACTCCTACCCAATGCACCTGGCCCTGGGACAAGGCTTATGCAATGCTAGGAAAGACATTACTTTGCTCCTGTTCACCTCCTCACAGGCATAGTCACAGATCTCATCACACTTTCAATCTGGGGGAGGGGAAGCCAAATCCATTCCCACTTGTGTCTTTTAAATGTTTTCCAGTCTTCCAGAAGTTTGCAAACCACTTACCCCTCTTCAGTGAATGTAGGTAGTAGCTGTTGTAACTTCCTATCTTCAAGCATCCATCTCTGCCTCCTGTAGCTAGCCTAGCACTGGACTCAAACCCTTTGCTGTAGACACCAGCAGTAATTCCTATGCAGGTGTAACCAATATAAAAAGAAACGCATCTTCTTCCACTGCTCTCAAAATTCAAACAGGTGGCTGCTGCCTCTCCATGAGCACTGCTGAACTCACAGGAGTACTTTTCCATTTCAAAATCTCACACTTCAGTTGTCACAGAATCTCAGAAAACATCCTGTTGGAAGAAACCTCAAAGATCATCCTGTCCATGATTTGACCCAGCACTGAAGGGTCAACACTAAACCGTGTCCTTAAGCACCAGGTCCATATGCTACTTAAACACCTCCAAGGATGGTGACTCCACCACTGCCTTGGGCAGACCATTCCAATTCTTGCTAACCCTCTCTGTGAAGAATTATCTCCTAACATCCAGCCTGAACCTCCCCTGGTGCAACTTGAAACCATGTCCTCTAGTCTTGTCACTTGTCAACAAGGAGAAGAGGCTGTCCCCTCCTCGCTCCAACCTCCCTGCAGGTAGTTGTAAAGAGCGAAGATGTCTCCTCTCAGCCTCCTTTTCTCCAGACTGCACACCCCCAGCTCCCTCAAATGCTCCTCATAGGCCATGTGCTCCAGGACCTTCACCAGCCTTGTTGCCCTTCTCTGAACACGTTCCAGAACCTCAATGTCACTCTTGTAGTGGGTGGGTCAGAACTGAACACAGTACTCAAGGTGTGGCCTCACCAGTACTGAGAACAGGTGAATGATCACCTCCCTGCTCTTACCAGCCACAGTGTTTCTAATACAAGCAAGGATACCATTGGCTTTCTTGGCCACCTGGGCCCACTGCTGACTCACATTTAATTGACTGTAAACCCAGGTCCCTCTCTGAGTCATAGCTTTCCAACCACACATCCACAAGTCTGTAGCTTACCATGGATTTGTTGTGACTCATGTGGAGAACCTGGCACTTGGCCTTGTTGAGTTTCATACAATTAGCCTTGGCCCATCAGTGTAATCTGTCCAGGTCCCACTGCAAGTCCTCGCTACCCTATAGCAGATCAACACCCAGCTTGGTGTCATCTGTTTGTCTTTAAAGGAAAACACACAAAAGACAAAGGAAGTTGAGACTCTGAAAAGTATCTCAAATTTTGCACTCAAATTGCCACTCACCCTCACCTTCATGTCTCAGCTTTCTTTTCCATTGAACAGCATGGAAAAGGGATGTCCTTAGCTTACCTATACTGAGCTCTCAGGTTTCTCACTAGTAGTAGTATATTGAGGACCAAAGGATGTGCTTGTGTGTCCTTTAGTGCTTAAATTCTCTTTGAAAGAACTTGAATCTGGGTGTCTAGAGGCAGCATTTAGGCAGTCACTGCTGGTAGGGCACACAGATGCCTGCTTCCAGGCTGCATCACCATGCACATTGATGAAATTCACAGGAGAGGACAACCATGACCTCATTTGCAGGACCTGCACCATGACTATCCTCAGAGCACATGCTAGCCTTTTCAAGTGAGGGGTGGAGACAAGCTGTTTTCCAGCCATATTTTAATGAAATATCCCATGATTACCTACAGGCTCTCCTACAGAAGCTATTCCTGCTTGTGTGGGAGATGCTCTGAGACATCAGAGAAAGGCTGGAAGTCAAGTGGTCTCAGGACAAGGGACAGGTCACTCTGAAGTATGTGAGAACTCAGTGAACAGTATGCCAAACCATGGTGCTGATCTACCTGCCCTTTAGAGTTAATCTAGTGGAAACTACTGGGGCAGTATCCATCACAGCTTCTGAGTCTTATTGCCTCTTGAGTTATTCACCCAAAGGAAAATGCACCACAGGCTCTGGTTCCATGAAGTGTAATGGGAGTGGGAGCAGGTGAGCAAGCAGCATAAATAACAAAGTCATGTTCCTGGGGGCAGATGCTGAGAAGACGGCTGGGATGTTCAGCTACATACTGTGTAGGGAGTGAGGTGTTAAACATGCACAGCCCATGCCCTTGCACTCCCAAGGGAGGGAGGGAGAGAGGAGAGAGGGAGGGAGGAGCTGTCAGGAATGCTGTGCAAGCCCCAGGAAAGGAAGAAAAATGTGAAACTGCTCTGCATTGGTTTCCCAATACATCAACCACACAGGGGAAGGGGAGATGCAGAGCTTAAGTGGCTCCGAAAGCTGAGATAAGGAGGATGAGGCTGCTAGTTCTTGCAAACAATGTGCTTCTTATGTGTCCCCATAACAACATCCCTGTGGTCCTTACTGAGATGTGCTCTCTGGGGCTTCACATGCTCACAGTTACAGGCTTCAGCAAGAAAATTACGGTGCAAAGCAGCTTCACTGATTGCTTCTTCCAAAGTGCCCCTTTCCTCAGTGTTGGGTAGAGAAGAGCAAGTGCATCTGCAATAACATAAAGGGGCTGTGTGCCAGGCACATTGTAGCAAGCAGAAAGCTGGCTTCTGCTTGTCCATGGGCAAGGCAGAATCAGTAGCTCTGGTCCTTGACACTACAAATCCATATGGAAAAGAGAAGGAAGGAGGAAAAAAAAAAAAAAAAAAAAAAAAAAAAAAAAAAAAAAAAAGAGGAGGCTCAACCTGCCTGGGGAATGTGGTGGGAAGTCAAGTAAGAGATATTTTGCTTCTTTGCAACATTTCACTGAGAGAACCTGAAGTATGACTATAGTGATAGCTTCAGATCTGTCATTTCCCAGCTCCTGAGAGTTTCACTTCAGGTTTGTAATGTACTTCTAATGTCAGAAAAGGGCATGTGTTTATTTTTCACACATTTTGTGTTCCATATACAGAAATGTGACAATTTCAGTAAATTTGTGTGGAAAGAATGAGAGAATTCTATCAGTAGCTTCTACAGATCTTCACAGTGGACATAAAAGCTTTAGTGAAAGTAAAAAAATCGGTGCTGTGTAACTTCTAAGTGTGCCTGCACATTGGCTGAGACTTAGACAAGAATGGCTCCTTGTTAAGTAGTTGCCACCTGTGAGCTGCTCACTGTGCCAAGGCAAATGTAATGGGCCCAAATCTATTAATACCTGTGTTTTGGAGAGTGTAAAGGGTTAACCCTCCTGGGTGGGAGGAGTGGTCAGAACTTGACCCCACATCTGCTGGACCTCAGGTGTAGTGTTTAGCCCACTCCCACTGCCTGTCTGGACCCCCTATATAAACAGAGGAACTTCCTGTTGCTCTCTCCCTGCTCATGGCCTGCGTGCTGACACCATCCTTGTTCCTGTTCTCCTGTCTCACCACATGGCCTGTCTCTACCACACAGTGGGCATCTCTTCAATGCACTGCCATCCATCTGGTTGTTTATATATTTTGTATCTTGTTTTCCCTTCCCTATACCTATTTGTAACTCCCCTACCTTAAGTACCTTTTATTTGTTGTTAAAGTTTTACCTTCCAAATCGTAGCCAGAGTGTTCTTTGGGTGGTTTTACCCCTTCTGTCTCCTCCTTTCTTTCTTCATTCCCAAAAGAAGTGGGAGAGGGGAAGGCATCCTACCATTATTGCATTGGTTTCCCCTGGGAAGCTAAACTCAAACCAATACAGAGAGCAAAGTTGAGTGAGTTTTCTCAGCAAAGTTTATTTGGCAACAGCAACCCTTCACTGGAAGGAAGACAGAAAGACTGAAGGCATTTGCCTAAAGAAAGTAACTTTTCCTTCTGGTTAATATTGTTCTGCGGCTTCCTTCTGCCACATCTCTGCTTGCTGCCACCTCTGCACAGCTGGGCTCTCTGTATTGGAGCAGCACTCAGCAAGTTTGTAAACCCCTCAGAAGTGTACAGCAATGCAGCAGGAGTTTGCACAGAGCCAAAATCCCTGCTCATCTGCAGGACATGTGCCTTGGCCTTCCTGACCTCATCCCTACACACCTAGGCAGCATCCCTATACTCTTCCCAGACCACCTTTCCCTTTTTCCATTTCCTGTGTAGACACATCTTGCCCTTTAGTTTGACCAGCAGGCCACAGCTCATCCATGGTGGTCTCTTACCCTTCTTGACTGACTTCTACATGTGGGGACTGAGATATTTTGTGCTCTATAAAGAGCATCCTTAAAGATCTCTCAGCTTTGCTCTGCTCCCTTGTCCCTGAAGGCTGCTTCCCATGGGGTCCCATTAATTAACTCCTTGAAAAGCTAAAAGTTTGCTCTCTTAAAGTTTGTGGTTCTCATTGGCTTCACCTGTCTTAGGGCAGTGAGCTGCACTAGGTCATGGTCACTGCAGCCCAGACTGCCTTCAATTTTGACATCCCTGATGGTTTCATTTGTGTTTGTGACCAACAGGTCTAACAACGCTTCCCCTTGTGTAGGGCTGCTAATTTCTTCTCTTAGGAGGTTATCATCTAGGCACTCTAGGAGCCTCCTGGATTGTCACAATCATTGTGGGATTGAAAGTTTGGGGATGAGGAATGTCTCCAGTCAAACTCCCATTGAAAGGAGTTCGTATTTCACAAAGATTATATTAATAGAAGTATTTTTTTCCTGGGGTTTGTAGTGGAATTGCAGTATTAAGAGCCATGAGGTGCAATGCCGTACTCTGGGGTGTCTGGATATACCCAAAGAAATGCAATGGAGCCATGGTCCTAAAATCATGACTGACAAAGACACCAGTGACTTACTTCCTACACTAGCAGACAGGGCAATGTCAGCTGATGAATGTTGCTTGCCCTCCACACTCAGGTTTGTGCCAGCACTCCACAGGAAGGGTTCCCACACGCTCTAACCTGGGCAGGCCAGGGACCCCCTCAGCCTGTCACAAGCAAATTGTGCTTTTTGCTGAACATGAACACTTTTCCTCCCCTGTGGGCTCTGAACATTGGTCCTCTCCCACTCTCCTTGGAAGAACTCACATGACCAACTGCCCTCTCCTTCTTGAGTCTTCTCTGTGTTCCCTTCCCTCCTTCCCCTTTAACTCAATATGAGCAGGACCAATGGTGAAGCCTGAAGAAACACATAAAACTCCCTCAGCACGGCTTGGGGTGGGGAGTGTGTCAAGCCCCTGCAGTACCAACCACCTCTTGTTAATTCGACATCACGATCCTGAGTCACTATATTTCCCTCTCTTTTAATTTTAGAAGTAGTTAACTCCTCTCCTTTTTATCATCCTGATCTATTCCTCCTCCTATACCCATAAGATCTTCTAATCCTTGATGACAGTTCCTGAGTTTCCCATGAACTGACACAGAGCTCTTTTGCTCTTCACTAATACGTGACCACAACCCTAGCCCCTTGTCTGTTTTTCCACCTTTCCTTGAACTTCTTCAGTTTGTTAGGAACTCTTTTCCTAAGGAGCAATGTGGACTGACTGAAACTTTGCCAGTGTCTCTGAATGTGCTGCTTGTCTCATCGCACAAACACACCTTATGCCAGCACTCGTCGGCACTGGGCAATGGGGAGCAAATGAAAACATCAGAGGGACCAAGGGTTTCCACTCAAAGTTAACAATTAAGAGAAAGGGAAATAATTCTTTCATCTTGCTCTGTAACCAAGTTGTTTTCCTAATACAGAGGAGTAAGGGAAGTCCAGGACAGCTACAAACCAGTGCCATAGCTGGAGCTGTGGTCCTCTCTTCCCCTTCAGCAGTCCATCTACCTTTTCGTGTAGCCTGGAAGTAGGGGTAGATCTGGTATGGTTGTGATCTGCTGCTACCAAGAGGATCCCAGAAAATGCTGGCACAGAGTTTCAAAGCACAATAATTTTCTATTACTATCTTTATAACCTTGAATTAAGTGTATTCTCCACTTGTGATCTACGCAGGAAAAACAAGTATTGAGACTGAAAAACAACATGTGCTTATAGATCGTGAAGTAAGGGTACAGCTGTGGTTGTGCCAGTGTCAGCTCTTTTAGATAACTTTGTATCTGCCTACTGTCTGGACAAAGAAAAGCACAGACACTGTGATATCAACCCTGTCTGCAGTTATCACATTTAGGCTGAAAAAAGAAATAACCTTCTTGACATTTATTGGGTCTGCAGTGTAGATGGACCATTAACCTTGTGCACATTCCTCCTACTACACTGATAATATTTGACTAACTCACATTGCTGTTAAGTAATGACTGTGCTTGGCACTGAGGCTACTGGAGCAAAGGTGCTATTCTTACATATTATTCCAAGAACTTATGTAGGGCAACAAGGCCAGTAACAGAACAGCATTGCTTGTTCTTCTAACTGCCTGGATGCAGAATGACACAGGAGTCTGAAATGGGAAGGGAAAGACTAAACTCCAGGGGTTTCAGTTTTCAGCGGTCCTCATAAGAATGATGACTTTTAATAGGCATTGCTCATGTGGTTAGGCAGCAAGGAGGATCTCTAAGTAACTGAAACAAAAAGACAGTAGCCTGATCATAACTATTGTTCTGGATGACAGCAAAGGATAGATTAAGGGAGAAAACATGTAAGAAGTATTGCAGCAGCAGCTGATTTGCACTATATCCAACAGTTCAGCTAAGCCTAGAGAAAACAAATATATGGGTTTAAAGATGGTTGCTATAGAAACCAGAAGAGATTTTATAGTTGCTTATGAGAGAAAGGAGGCTCTGATTGATAAAGACAATCACATTCAAATAGTTACTATGGAAACCCAAGGTGACCTGGAGGAGACATGACTCCTCTTGCTCTGCTCCCGCGTGTAGATGAAGGCAGCCTGGTTGGGGAAAGGTCTGTGCTAGGTGATAAAGCACACTGCAGCAAAGCAGCACAGAACTCACCATGATGCCAGAGATGCATGGTATTTCAAGTTTCAAAGCCACGTTAGTGCTGGTCTCTCTATTGGTGAAAGACATTTATTCACTTATCCTTGAAAAGAGGTTTTCTCCCATTGAAATCAATAGGAGCTCTGTGACCGACTTCTTTGGGAGTAAAGCAGTTTTTAGAGACTTTCACTTCATCAAAGCAAAGAAGCAGATTTGCACATCTCCCATGGAGCTCAGATCTTGGCAGCTGCCTGTGCTTTGATGAAATGGGGCTGCAGAGTTGCTGAGCACTTTTCACCTTCCATAACAAGACCTGTGCTTGCACCCTGGTCCTGGAAATGGAACAGGAAGGGAACTGAATATGCAAGCCCTTTTCTTGTAGTTGGTTATTTAAGGACAAAGCCAGCTTGCACATGACATAATCAAAACTTTAAGTAACTTGATAGTACTCGATAACCACTCAACATTTCAATACCCACTTTTTAAGTTTTCAATAGAAAGTTAGATTAAAATGCATAGAATCACAGAATTGTTTAGGTTGAAAAGAGCTCTAATATCATTGAGGTCAGCTCTCAATCCTAAGATCATCAGGGCCCAAACCGCCTTGTCCACACATTTCTTGAATGCCTCCAGGGACAGTGACCACCACCTACCCGGGCAACCTGTTCCAACATCTGACCACTCTTTCCATAAAGAATTTTTTCCTAACATCCAATCTAAACCTCCCCCAGCACAATTCCAGGCCATTTCCTCTTATTTTGTCACTTGATACTAGGGAGAAGAGACTGACCTCCACATCACTACAGCATCTTTTCAGGTAGTTGTAGAGAGCAATGAGGTCTCCCCTCAGCCTCCTCTTCTCCAGACTAAACAATCACGGTTCCCTCAGCTGCTCCTTATAGGACTTATTCTCTAGACCCTTTGCTGCCAGCTTTGTTGCCTTTCTCTGGACATACTCTGCCACCTCAGTGTCTTTCTTGTAGGTCCAAAAGTGAACACAGTATTCAAAGCACAGCCCCTCCGAAGCTGAGGACACTATCACTTTGCTACACCTGCTGGCCATGCTGTTCTTGACACAGGAAGTGCAGGTACTCAGCTACCCTGAACACAGCTGAGAACTGAAGAATCATTCCATCTATCTACTTCTATCTTCTTATCTTGATTAATCATAGAATCATAGAATGGTAAGGTTGGAAGGGACCTCAAGGATCATCTAGTTCCAACCCCCTGGCGTAGGCAGGGACACCTCCCACTAGTACAGGTTACTCAAGGCCTCACTCAACCTGGCCTTGAACACCTCCAGGGAGGGAGCAACCACAACCTCCCTGGGCAACCTGTTCCAGTGCCTCACCACCCTCACTGTAAAGAACTTCCTCCTGACATCCACTCTAAATCTCCCCTCTGCCAGTTTAAACCCATTGCCCCTTGTCCTGTCGTTGCAAGACCTTGTAAATAGTCCCTCTCCAGCCTTCCTATAGGCCCCCTTCAGATACTGGAAGGTCTCCTGGAAGCCTTCTCTTCTCCAGGCTGAAGAGCCCCAACTCTCTCAGTCTGTCCTCATAGGAGAGCTGCTCCAGCCCTCTGATCAATGCAAAGAGTTCATGCCATAGATATCAGTTCCAAGTATTTGAAATCTACTAATTCTCCAGTAAGCGTTCAAAGTGGACCGGACTCCTCAGAGCCAGATTCCTCTGGTTCCTCTGCCAATCCCAGGCACATTCTTCTCCTAGAATGCTTTGAAAATCTTTGATTCGCACCCCCCACACACAACCAAATCATACAGATATTAATCATCACAGATTTTTATCCTGCATTATTTCCGGTGAGGTGAGTCACCTTCACTAGGAAGGTGACTTCATAGTAGGAGTCTGCT
>VWZE01003467.1:12379-23517 GCA_013396675.1 Eubucco bourcierii
GCAGTCCTGGGTGCAGCTCTGGAGCCCCCAGCACAGGAAGGACATGGAAGTGTTGGAGCCAGTGCAGAGGAGGCCACCAAGATGCTGAGAGGGCTGCAGCAGCTGTGCTGTGAGGACAGGCTGAGAGAGTTGGGGCTCTGCAGCCTGGAGAGGAGAAGGCTTCCAGGAGAGCTTGGAGTGGCCTTGCAGGATCTGAAGGGGGCTGCAGGAAGGCTGGGGAGGGACTATTGCCAAGGGCTTGGAATGGCAGGACAAGGGGAATGGGTTTGAAGTGGCAGAGGGGAGATTGAAAGTGGATGTTAGGAGGAAGTTTTCTGCAGTGGGGGTGGTGAGAGACTGGCACAGGTTGAGGGTGGTGAGACACTGGCACAGGTTGCCCAGGGAGGTTGTGGAGCACAGAATCACCCAGCATGGTCTTTGATCACATTCTGTGCTTCTGTGCTCCACAACCTCCCTGGAGGTGTTCAAGGCCAGATTGGATGAGGCCTTGAGTGCCCTGTGCTAGTGGGAGGTGTCCCTGCCCATGGCAGGGGTTGGAACTGGCTGAGCTTTGAGGTCCCTTCCAACCTTACCCTGCTATGATTCCATGACTGTACACAGGCAGCATCAGCTGCTAGCTCATATGAATGAAACCTCCCAGGCCACTCTTGACTTCATATAGGCTGAGCTGTAGGGAAGCAACTGGAGAAATAGAATCCCTCATTTTCCTTGGCCACTGCTCAGTTTGGAGGCTGAGCTCTTTTTGGAAGGGAGCAGAATCTGCCTTATGT
Organism: Eubucco bourcierii; assembly: GCA_013396675.1. Lineage (NCBI taxonomy): Eukaryota > Metazoa > Chordata > Aves > Piciformes > Ramphastidae > Eubucco > Eubucco bourcierii. The sequence continues at coordinate 13,150 of VWZE01003467.1, forward strand.
TGCATGAGAACTGGCAGCTGCCTTGTTTCCAAACAGCAGCCAGAGCAAGCTGCCTCCAAAGGAATTCCCCAAACCCAACATCCACCTGACAGGAACTTAGAGGGTGGCACTTATAGGACATGTTCCCTGCTTGTCCTTAGATCAATTTATCCCAGGATAAATTTCTTGAGGCAGGAGAGTTGATGCTGCTTCAATTACTGGTAATTTTAGATCTGGCAATTTCCTCTTGATGCCAGCACTAATGAAGTATGATTGTTTCAACTGGAAAACTTTAAAACAAACAGAGCAAGCAATGAGGAAATAGAATAAGCATTGATTTAATAACAAGCCAGGACCATGCCTTGATGGAGAATAGCCAGCTGCAGCCAGGAGAAGAAGTGGAATCTCTGGGTCCTACCATGTAACAGTCACAGAACTGTCAGGCTTGGAAGGCACCACAAGGATCATCCAGTGCCAACCCCCCTGCCATGCCCAGGGACACCTCACACTAGATCAGGCTGCCCACAGCCTCATCCAGCCTGGCCTTAAACACCTCCAGGGATGAGGCTTCCACCACCTCCCTGCACAACCCCTGCCAGGCTCTCACCACCCTCATGCTGTTGAATTTCTTCCTAACATCTAATCTAAACCTGCCCTCCTCTAGCTTGGGATAAACTGGATAGGAGTAAGCCCAGTATGTGTAAGAAACAAGGCAGCTGGAAACCAAGAGGACTGAACTCCCAGCGGCTCTGTCTCCGTCTTCAGAGTGAAATAACTTCCTAGCTCTATTACCCTTCTACACATTAATATTTTTGGTGTTTTTAGACAAGGGAAGGGCTACTGGTGGCAGCTACCTGGACCTGAGTAAGGCATTTGGCTCTGTGCCACATGGCATCCTGGGCACCAAGCTGGAAACACATGGACTGGGTGTGTGGAGCACTGCTGGGTAAGGAACTGGCTGGATGGTGGCACACAGAGAGTGGGGATCAAGGGCACAATGTCCACCTGCAGACCAGTGCCAAGTGGTGTCCCTCAGGGGTCAGTGCTGGCACCAGTGCTGTGCAACAGCTTTGTCAGTGCCATGGACAGAGGAATCAGTGCAGCCTCAGCAAGGCTGCAGCTGGCACCAAGCTGTGTGGCACAGTCACTTGCTAGAGGGCAGGGATCCATCCAGAGGGACCTGCACAGGCTGCAGAGCTGTGCCCAGCCCAACCTCAGGACATTCAGCAAGGCCAAGTGTAAGGTCCTGCACCTGGGTAGGCACAATGCCAAGCACAGCTCCAGGCTGGGTGGGGAATGGCTGAGAGCAGCCCTGAGGAACAGGCCCTGGGGGTGTGGGGTGAGGAAAAGCTCAAGCTGAGGCTGCAGTGTGAGTGCAGCCCAGACAGCAACTGTGTGCTGGGCTGCAGCAAGAGCAGTGTGGGCAGCAGGGCAAGGGAGGGGATTGTGCCCCTTGGCTCTGCTCTCCTCAGAGCCCAGCTGCAGTCCTGGGTGCAGTTGTGGAGCCCCCAGCACAGGAAGGACATGGAAGTGTTGGAGCCAGTGCAGAGGAGGCCACCAAGATGCTGAGAGGGCTGCAGCAGCTCTGCTGTGAGGACAGGCTGAGAGAGTTGGGGCTCTGCAGCCTGGAGAGGAGAAGGCTTCCAGGAGAGCTTGGAGTGGCCTTGCAGGATCTGAAGGGGGCTGCAGGAAGGCTGGGGAGGGACTATTGCCAAGGGCTTGGAATGGCAGGAGAAGGGGAATGGGTTTGAAGTGTCAGAGGGGAGACTGAAAGTGGATGTTAGGAGGAAGTTGTTTGCAGTGAGGGTGGTGAGAGACTGGCACAGGTTGAGGTTGGCACATCTTTGATCACATTCTGTGCTTCTGTGCTCCACAACCTCCCTGGAGGTCTTCAAGGCCAGGTTGGACAAGGCCTTGATTGACCTGTGCTAGTGGGAGGTGTCCCTGCCTATGGCAAGGGCTTGGAATTAGATTGTCTTTGAGGTCCCTTCCAGCCTTACCACCCTATGATTCTATGATTCTATGACTGATGGCCAGACAGCCAAAAGCTGTTCCTTCAAGCTTTTATCAAATATGGCTTTGTATGAAACTTCAGAATATACTGATTTTTACTTTTTTTTCCCCACTCAAAATGAAATTGACAAATTGCATGCCCTGTAAAGATTCCTAAGATACCAAACAGATTAAGGGCTGAACTCTGATATCCTGCTCCAGATGCCTGTCATGGTCTCTGAAATCATTTAGCCATTGCCTGCCTAATAAGCCATGACCATGGACATCAGCCAAGAGGATGCCCTGAATCACTCAGTGAGTTTTTAAGCAGTCCAACAGAGTCTGGTTCTCAGGTGCACAGCCTCCAGCAGCACTAATGGGCCTGGGCAGCAGCAAGTTTCCACTGGCATGAAGAGAAAAAAAAACCCAAAACAACAAAAAAACCAATCCCTGGAGATTTCTGTATCATTTCTGTAGCCTCTTTATGGTTCACTGCACAGATCCCCAGGAATGCTGCTGGTCTCTTTTGATAGGGGCTGGCAGAAACACCTCCAAGTCAGCTGCACTGATTGCTGGGTTACCTTTTCACTTCTCTGCCTGATGGTCACACTGACAGGTTTGACACTTTACAGAGTGGGGACTGGTAGCAATATTTTCTTGGCTAGACACTTGACACCTCCCTTGCCTCATTATTTTGCTGATCCATTTCAGTAGCTCTTGTTGCAAGCAGAACCCGGTGGAGAACAAAGTGACAGAGGAGAACATGAAGGCTTCCAGTTATCCAGCTTGGCACTCCTTAAGAGGTAGAAGGAGCTGCAGCAGAGGCAGGTAACCAGGACACTTGTTGTGTGCCTTGGCAACTGGCCGTGACACCGAGCCGGGCAGGGAGTGCTCAGCCTGCCTGGTTTACTTACTAAGCAGGGAGCACACACTGTGAATCCAAACACAATCAGTCCTGCTGGAGGGAGCTGCCCAATTCTCCTGGGCTACAGAGTCTCAGAGTGTGAGAGGTGCCCCACTCCACTCACATCAGCTTGGCAGGAGTTCAAAGGAAAAAGAGATTGCAGTGGGAAGTGCATGGCAAGAAAAGAAAGCCCAAGTCTGGTGGCTCCTAGATGAACAGGAGGTGATAGAAAGCAGCCCTGAGGGAAAGGACTTGGGGTTGCTGATGGATGAGGAGCTGGACATGAGCAGGCAGTGTGAGCTGGCAGGCCAGAAGGCAAATCCCAGCCTGGGCTGCAGCCAAAGCAGCATTGCCAGCAGAGCCAGAGAGGGGATTCTGCCACTTCACTCTGCTCTGCTGAGACCTCACCTGGGGCACTGCTGCAGACAGCTCTGGAACCCTCCATAAAGGAACAAGGAGCTGGTGGAGCAGGGCCAGAGGAGGCCACCAAAATGCTCAGGGGGTTGGAGCAGCTCTGCTGCAAAGCCAGGCTGAGGGAGCTGGGGCTGTGCAGCCTGCACAAGAGGAGGCTCTGGGCAGACCTAACAGCAGCCTGCCAGTGCCTGAAGGGGCTGCAAGAAGGCTGCAGAGAGACTGTGTGCAAAGGGCTGCAGGGACAGGAGCAGGGCAATGGCTGCAAACCAGAGCAGAGCAGCTTGAGATTGGATGTTAGGAACAGGTTCTGCAGCAGGAGGCTGTTGGAACACTGCCACAGGTTGCCCAGGGAGGTGGTTGTGTGCCCATGGCTGGAGATATTCAAGGTGAGGCTGGAGAGGGCTGTGGGCAACCTGCTCTAGTGGAGGATGTCCCTGGTGAGTGCAGAGGGGTTGGGCTGGAGGAGCTTTGGAGGTGCCTTCCAACCCAGCCCATTCTGTGATCTTATGACCTCAGGTATGGGCTAAAGTCTTTCTCAAGCTCAGTGTGCACATTACAGCTCTGTGAGATGCTGAGTAGCTCTGAGGGGTGGGATCACAAGTGGTACAGCTGGGGCACTCCACACACTGATGCTGAAGGAACCAGGTCCTGCTCTTTAGCACCTTTGTCTTCCTCTTTTCTGCCCTTCAGGAGAAACTAAACCAACAGGTCTAGTGCTAAGGTGCTGAAAAGCAGGTGCTAAGAGGGCAGGTGCCTGTCTTCTGCTTAGTGAACCACAGCAGTGTCCTGTGTGGTCAGAAAGGCACCAGAAATGGCAGAGAAAAGTCAGGACTCCATGGCTGGCACAGCAGAACTACAGCTGGCACAGAGCCATTGGCTGACCTAGCTGAGCCTGCTCACATCTGGAAAGAGTCCTGGCATGGATCCCCCACTCAATCAACATTTCAAATGAAGCTTCTGCTCCTCCACCCCTGTTAAAAAGCAGCCTAACATTCCCCACTCTACTTTCTCCCCCAACCAGAAAGAGCATAGTGCTAAACTGCAGGGAGGGCTTCAGAACCGGCAAGATGCAGGCAACTCTCCTGAGCAGCTCCTGCTGCCCAGCTCAGGAGGCCACTGGCATTGCTCCTGTGCCCATGCCCCCAGGGTGCAGCCTGACAAGTGCCCTGGGCTGCTCTGCCAGTCCACATGCCTCAGCACCTGGCTTGCCTTTGTGCAGCTCCCTCTCATCATGCCTTGAGCTTCCCAGCAGTTGGTAGGGAGGGAAAACAGAGAGGCACATGAGAAGCACTGGGTAAGTAAGGAGGATGTTAGCACAGCCATGCCTTTTTCACCTTCCCTAAGAGGTGGCAGCAGTAATTCCCCTTGCTGCTTTATGGCTTAAAAGTGGGAGCCTGATGCTCACAAAAGTTCTGACATCACTGCCTGTAAGCTGCTTGCACCCCCAGCAACCCAGCAGCTGCTTGGGAGCATGGAGAAGTGAGGAGAAACAAAGTCACCCTTGACAGGGATGTTCACTCTTCCAGAGGGGGTAACACCAGTGCTGGGGGCAATGGCATCCTGGCCTGGCTCAGCAGCAGTGTGGGCAGCAGGAGCAGGGAGGTTCTTGTGCCCCTGTGCTCAGCACTGCTCAGGCCACACTTTGAGTGCTGTGTCCAGGTCTGGGCCCCTCCATTCAAGAGAGATGTTGAGGTGCTGGAAGGTGCCCAGAGAAGGGCAGCAAGGCTGGGGAGGGGCCTGGAGCACAACCCTGTGAGGAGAGGCTGAGGGAGCTGGGGGTGTGCAGCCTGCAGAAGAGGAGGCTCAGGGCAGAGCTCATTGCTCTCTGCAGCTCCCTGAAGGGAGGTTGTGGGCAGCTGGGGTTGGGCTCTGCTGCCAGGCAGCCAGGGACAGAAGCAGAGGCCACAGCCTCAAGCTGTGCCAGGGCAGGTTCAGGCTGGATGTTAGGAGGAAGTTGTTGGCAGAGAGAGTGATTGGCATTGGAATGGGCTGCCCAGGGAGGTGGTGGAGTGCCCATCCCTGGGGGTGTTTCAGAGGATGAGGCACTTGGCACTTGGTGCCAGGGGTTGCTGAATGAGAAGCTGTTAGGTGCTAGGTTGGACTGGATGGCCTCAGAGGTCTTTTCCAACCTGATTGATTCTGTGGTTCTGAAAACCACAGCATGGCTCAAGTGCAGAAGGGACTGCAGAGCTGCAGGGGTGCCCAGCAGCAGCCTGCTGACAGCCTTGGCAGCAATCCCTCACGGTGGGGAGGCACCACCTGGGCCCTTGGTACAAGAAAGGCATTGAGGGGCTGGAGAAGGGCAACAAAGCTGTTGAAGGGTCAGAAGAAGAAGCCTTAATTAGGAGTGGCTGAGGGAACTGGTGGTGTTTAGTCTGGAGAAAAGGAGGCTCAAGGGAGACTTTCTCAATGTCTACAGCTACCTGAAAGGATGCTGTGGCAAGGTAGGTGTTGGTCTCTTCTCCCTAGTAACAAGGAATAGGGTGAAAGGAAATGGCCTCCAGATGCACCAGGGAAGGTTTAGACTGGATATTAAAAGAAACTTCTTCACTGAGAGGGTTCTCATCTGCTGGCACAGGCTCCCCATGGAGGTGGTTGAATCATCACCCCTGGAGGTGTTTAAGAGACAGGGATGCGGTGCTAAGGCACTTGGTTTAGCACCAGACTTAGTAGTTAGATAATGGTTGGACTCAGTGATCTGAAAGGTCTTTTCCAACTGAAATAATTCTGTGACTTCCCTCCCTCACCCCTAGGAGACACCTCCCTGGTTGCCTGTTAGTGCTGCAGCAGCCTTCAGCAAGAAGTGTTTTGTTTTTAACCTAGCACTCGAACTCCAGCTGGGTGAGAGCAAAATCCAAGCAGGAGTATTTACGTACAGCCTCCAAACCAGACCACCCAAGGGGGGAGGTTAAGGCAGAAGAAAGAAGACCACAAGAGAAAGCACAAAAGGTGCCTTTTCTTCAGCAGCCTGCTGAGTTTGCTGGAGCTGCCCTCCTGATGTGCCAGGGCAGGCTGTCTCCTGGGTGCCATCTGCCACAGGCTGCCCTTGTTAGAGGAAAACCTTCCCTCCACACCACTGTCTGCAGGCAGTCTCCTGTGGGCACTGGGCAAGTTCTATTTTTCCCCTTGAAACTTCTTCCTTTCTGCCTGAAACTTCCTTCCTTCCTTCCAGCTTAGTCAGCAGCTGCTCCCCACACTTCTCCAGCTCAATTAAGGCAGCCTCACTTCTCCGGAGATGCAAATGCCACTTTTTGAGGCCTGCTGTCAGCCCCTGTTCTTCACCAGCCAACAGGCACCTCCTTGGCTGAGTGCTGCTTTACCTGCTGAACCTCTCCTTCCCTGCTGCAGTGACTCCATTGCTTTTAATGTGGAGATGTCCCCAGGCACTGGAGTTTGTATTTAACATCAGCTAGAACATTCCTAAGCACCTTTGGCACCACTACCTAAGGCAACAAGTGAGCACAGTCATTAGCTGCTGGTGAATGAGATGGTAATGCTGGGCTTAAGGCAGCTGAAAGAGACAGAGAGGAAAACCTTTCTTCCAAACACACCATGGAAAGAGCATTAAAACATTGACAGCAGAACAGCCTCTGGCACCTGAAGCAGGCATTTGCCTGGAAAATATCACAATTTACACTCACATCAACTCTGAGGGCAGTGAGAGCCACAAAGCAGTGCAACTGAGAAGGGCAAGTCAAAGTCCATTTGCAGGTCTATTTGAGTAAGGGTCAAGCTGATTTCAGGAGCCTGCTCTTGGGGTGATTCGTTCCCTGTAAGGGTTTCTGGGCAGGATGACAAACAAGTGACAGCAGAGCTGACAGCTCTATTAGCTGCAGGATCAGGACAGGTGAAAGCTGTGTTGTATCACCTCTGGATAATGAGATGGATTGCTGAAGGCAGCCCAGATGCTTCCAGGACAAGCCACGATGTGATGAGTGAGTGGTAGATGAAACAAAATCACCTGAGGAGTGCTTTGGTACCCAGGGCCTTTCCTAACACCTACTGTATAGAGTGCACAAAGGGCAGGAGAGGTCCTGCAGCTCCAGGCTCAGCAGATTGCAGTGACCTGCCCCCAGAGACACCTTTGCACAAGTGGCTGTGGGTGTTGCCACCCCAAGGTTTTACCCTGGCAGCATTCCACCCCGACATGCCTGCTGGTCAGGCTGCTTCTTCCTCACCTCTCCTTTCCCTTCAGCTCTTTGGCGAGGCCACAGCTCAAGTGCTGTGTTCAGTTTTGAGCACCACAGTACAGGAGAGAGGTGGAGGTGCTGGAGCAGGTCCAGGGGAGGGCAAGGAAGCTGTGAAGGACCTGGGGAATGAATCTGATGAGGAGAGAATGAGGGAGCTGGGGCTGGGTAGTGTGAAACAGAGGAGGCTGAGGGCAGAGCTCATTGCTGTCTGCAGCTACCTGCAGGGACATTGTGGAGAGGCTGCTGCTGGGCTCTGCTCACAGGGAGCTGGAGACAGAACAAGGGGGAATGGCCTCAAGCTGAGCCTGGGCAGGGTTAGGTTGGACATGAGGGAACAGTTTTCCATGGAGAGAGTGGTGAGGGCCTGGCATGAGCTGCCCAGGGAGGTGGTGGAGTCCCCCAGCCTGGCTGTGTTTCAGGGTGGTTTGAGGCTGTGGTTTAAGGTGAATCTTATAGAGTAGGGTTCTGGGTTGGACTTGGAGCTCCTGAGGGCTTTGCCAGCCTGCATGTGTCTGGGATTCTGTGGTCTCCAGGGATGGCTCCCAGAGATGCAGAAAGGCCTCCATGTGTGGAATGGTGAAATAAATGCAGTGGGGAAGCAGGAGCTGATTCCTTATGGCATGGACTAAATATACTTCTCAAGCAGACTTTCAGATGGAGGCTGCTGGAATTTCTGCAGCAGGGGGGAAGACATTGGATGTTGAGCTGCTAGGGAAGGTGATCCATGGGACTGAAGAGTGACAAGACATTCAGAAAGTGCAAGTCATTAATGAGAGGCATTAATTTAATTAGCCAGCATGACATCATTTATCATGCTAACCACAGGAGAGGTGCCCATACAAGCTGTAGTGTTTGAAGGGCACACTCAGATGCAATGCACCTAGTGCCCAGCTGCAGACATCTGCCCTGCTTTAACTTGCCCAAAAGTCATTGAAAGGCAGTTCTGAAAAGCCTCCATATGAATAACACACAGCAGAGTGCCCAGGTGGGCAGCAGAGCCAATGGCATCCTGGCCTGGCTCAGCAGCAGTGTGGGCAGCAGGAGCAGGGAGGTTCTTGTGCCCCTGTGCTCAGCACTGCTCAGGCCACACCTTGAGTGCTGTGTCCAGGTCTGGGCCCCTCAGTTCAAGAGAGATGTTGAGGTGCTGGAAGGTGCCCAGAGAAGGGCAGCAAGGCTGGGGAGGGGCCTGGAGCACAGCCCTGTGAGGAGAGGCTGAGGGAGCTGGGGGTGTGCAGCCTGCAGAAGAGGAGGCTCAGGGCAGAGCTCATTGCTCTCTGCAGCTCCCTGAAGGGAGGTTGTGGCCAGCTGGGGTTGGGCTCTGCTGCCAGGCAGCCAGGGACAGAAGCAGAGGCCACAGCCTCAAGCTGTGCCAGGGCAGGGTCAGGCTGGATGTTAGGAGGAAGTTGTTGGCAGAGAGAGTGATTGGCATTGGAATGGGCTGCCCAGGGAGGTGGTGGAGTGCCCATCCCTGGGGGTGTTTCAGAGGAGGCTGCAGGAGGCACTTGGTGCCAGGGGTTGGTGAATGAGAAGCTGTTAGGTGCTAGGTTGGGCTGGGTGAGCTTGGAGGTCTCTTCCAACCTGCTTGATTCCATGATGCTGTGATTCCATGATTCCATGATGCTGTGATTCCATGACTCTCTGAATCAATGATGCTATGAATCAGGTGCCCTCCCCTTGATCATCAGGAGTTCCTAAATCCCCAGTGTTTACTGGGTTTAAGTGTTGGGGGTGCCCAATAAGGACTTCCTTAGATGGTGGAAGCAACCCAGAATCCTCAAGTTTCAGACCTCTCCACTGGGAAGGGCAGGCTCATGCCTGCCAGTCTTTTCCCCCTTCTTCCTCTGTTCATTATTCAGGGAAGAACTTAATGATAAGGCTCTGAAAGAACTCTCAGAAGCAAAATGCTTCTTAAGGGCTCATTTATGGTCTCAGCTACACAGGAGTAAGACTCAAGAGCCCTGATGAAGCGCAAAGAGCTCCTGGGGATACCTGCCAGCAGAAATGAGAGCTTCATCTGGCCCTAAATTAGAAGCTCTTTGTCAGCTGGGGGCTCAGCTGTGCTCCAGCTCTCAGCCCTGTCCCTCTGACACTGCCTACTTTTCTAATTGAAATTTCCTTGCCTTAGCAGGAATTTATTACTTTTTTTTTTTAAATTAAGTGGGGGTTTTGTGCCATTTTCTCACTCATTTTTTCCAGTTCCTAAAGTTTGTGAAAAGCCTTTTGCAAGTGTTTGCATCTGTTTCAGGCTGCACCAGGAGAGGTGTGGCCAGCAGGGTGAGGGAGGTGATTCTCCCCCTCTCCTCCACCCAGGTGAGATCCCCACCTGCAGCAGTGTGCCCAGTTCTGGAGCCCCTGGCACAGAAAGCATAAGGAGGTGCTGGAAGGGCTACAAGGATGAGCAGAGGGCTGGAGCTGTCAGGGCTGGAAGGGACCACCAGGACGATCCAGTCCCAACCCCCCTACCATGTCCAGGGACACCTCACACTAGATCAGGCTGCCCACAGCCTCATCCAGCCTGGCCTTAAACACCTCCAGGGATGAGGCTTCCACCACCTCCCTGCACAACCCCTGCCAGGCTCTCACCACCCTCATGCTCAACAACTTCTTCCTAACATCCAGGCTGACTCTCCCCATTTCCAGCTTGGTTCCATTCCCCCCAGTCCTATCACTCCCTGACAGCCTCAAAAGTCCCTCCCCAGCTTTCTTGTAGCCCCCTTCAGATGCTGCAAGGCCACCAGAAGGTCCCCTGGGAGCCTTCTCCTCTGCAGCCTGCACAGCCCCAACTGCCTCAGGCTCTGCTCACAGCAGAGCAGCTCCAGCCCTCTGCTCATCCTTGTGGCCCTGCTCTGGACACCTTCCAGCCCCTCCACATCCCTCTTGTCCCAGGGG
>VWZE01003468.1:0-18892 GCA_013396675.1 Eubucco bourcierii
ATTTTCAGCTTGCTTCCAAAATTGCACTTAATTGGGCGAATTGATGTTCTTCACAACTGCTTCTCCTTTTCATAGAGTCTTTTCAGCTGGAAAAGACCTTTAAGATCACCAAGTCCAGCCATTATCTGTTTTGTTTCCTTTCTACTCCCAAAGCTTTTCATTTATGAGCTTCCAGATATAGTAATTTGGAACAGGCTGCCCAGGGGGATTGTGGAGTCTCCCTCTCTGGAAATATTCAAGACCAGCCTGGATGCGTTCCTGTGTGATCTGGTATCCTGCTCTGGCAAGGGGGTTGGACTGGATGAGCTTTTGAGGTCCTTTCCAGCCTCTAACCTTCTGTGACTCTGTGAAAGCCATGTGGAAGCAGCCATACCATCATGGCTCTGCAAAGTGTTGAACTAGACACATTTCTGGAACCTGGCCTCTAGCCACGCTGTGTTTAGTCTGGCCAGGTTCTTCCTAATTACATAAGGGCTTTAATTGAGATAGGAGCTATGATAAAAAGAAGCATGGCCAGCAAGATGAGGAAGGTAATTCTCCCCTTCTGCTCTGCTCTTGTAAGACCCCACCTGGAGTATTGCATCCAGTTCTGGTACCTTCAGCACAAGGCCATGGAACTGTTGGTGTGAGTCTGGAGGAGGCCATGAAGATGCTCAGAGGACTGGGGCACCTCACCTACGGGCACAGGCTGAGAGAGTTGGGGCTGTTCAGCCTGGAGAAGAGAAGGCTCCAGGGAGACCTTAGAGCAGCCTTCCAGCACCTGAATGAGACCTACAAGGGGAGGGACTTTTTACAAGGGCTTGTGGTGATAGGACAAGAAGGAAGCTCGAGGCAGGTAGGCTTAGTCTGGATAATAGAAAGAAATTTTTTCCATCGGGGGTGGTGAGACACTGGAACAGGTTGCCTGTGGAGGTTTTGGATGCCTGCCTTCTGGAGGTGTTCAGGGTGAGGCTTGATGGGGCCTTGCACAGCCTGGTCTGGTGGGAGATGTCCATGCCCATGTGAGTTGGAAATAGATGATCATTAAGGTCCCTTCCAATCCAAACCATCCTATGATAAATCAGTACATAAAGATCTCAACTCTCTATAGAGTGAGAACTGTTCTCCCTTTTTCTATAAGCCCTCCCCTCCAGTGCTAGAGGAGTCCTATCAGCACTGCCCACCTGGCATGGTCCCAGCAGCTGCCAGCTATCCCGAACAGCTCAGCATGCCTGGGAACATCTCTGCAGCATGCCTGGGAACATCTCTGCTAACCGAGGTGCAGAGGAGCTTGCTGGCTGCCTGCACAGACCTGCCGAGCTCTTGGAGCATGTGTGTGCTCTGGGAACACCAGCAGTACCACCCAGGCTTCAGTCGTTAGCCTAAGGTCACCTGTGCACCTCTCTGCATGGGAGTGGCTGCATTTTATGTATCACCACAGCTTGTCTGGGTGTGTGTCTGTTTGTTTGTGTGCTTGCCCTGTAATGATCCGAGCTATCTGACCTGTATGCTTTAAAATATTCTCTAAAGTGAGGGTAGATATCATTATCTAAAAGAAAATGAAGCACGGGGGCAGAGGTTATGCCCTTTGAAAGATACAGAGCAAGTCACCGGCAGGGACCTGATCAGGACTTCAGGTTGCTGACACCAGGCCTGCAGTCTGCACTGAGCTGTGTCACTTTTTTACCTCTTCCATGCAGGAAGCAGGATGAATAGTAGATTATCATAGAATGTCAGGGGCTGGAAGGGAGCTCAAAAGTTCCTCCAGTCCAACCCCCCTGCCAGAGCAGGATCACCTATACCAGACCACACATGAATGCATCCTGGCAGGTTTTGAATATGTCCAGAGAGGGAGACTCCACAACTCCCCTGGGCAGCCCTGTTCTGGTGTTCTGTCACCCTCACAGGGAAAAAAAAAATCCTCCTCATCTTTAAATGAAACTTCCTATGCCTCAGCTTCCACCCCCTGCCCCTTGTCCTGTCCTTGGGCATCACCCAGCAGAGCCTGGTTCCAGCCTCCTGGCACTCACCTTTACATATTTATGAACCTCTCAGCCTCCCCTTCTCCAAGCAGCACAGCCCCAGCTCCCTTAGTCTCTCCTCATAAGAGAGATGTTCCATTCCCTTCAGCATCTTTGTGGCTCTGTGCTGGACACTCTCAAGCAGCCTGTTTCAGCACCTGACTACTCTTTCAGTCAAGGAGTTTCTCCTAATATCCAATATCAACCTCCCCTGGTGCAACTTGAGGCTGTTTCCTCTCGTCCTACCACTTGTTACTAGGGGGAAGAGACAAACTCCCACCACCACCTGGCTCCAGCCTTCTTTCAGGGAATTGCAGAAGCAGAGCAAGAAGATCTCCTCTCATCCTCCTTTTCTCCAGATTGAACAACCTCAGTTCCATCAGCTGCTCCTTGTAAGATCTGTTCTCCAGAACCATCACCAGTACTGTTGCCCTTCTCTGGACCCATTCCAGCAACACAATGTCCTTCCTGTAGTCCCCTTGTGCAGGATGTTTCAGTAGAGCAATAATGTAGGAAGAATCACTTCTGGGGGTGACACATTTTGTCCACAAATATGTGGACATAAACACAGTGATGTTTGCTTCTTTTTATTTTTTTTTTTAAAGAAGAATATTAGAAGTCTAAAAATAAAAATCATTCTTAACTAATAAATTAAAACATGTCAACCTCAAAAATAGAATCATAGAATCACAGAATGGTAAGGCTGGAAGGGACCTCAAGGATCAGCTAGTTCCAACCCCCTGCCATAGGCAGGGACACCTCCCACTAGTACAGGTCACTCAAGGCCTCCTCCAACCTGGCCTTGAACACCTCCAGGGAGGAAGCAGCCACAACCTCCCTGGGCAACCTGTGCCAGTGTCTCACCACCCTCACTGGAAACAACTTCCTCCTAACATCCAGTCTAAATCTCCCCTCTGCCAGTTCAAACCCATTCCCCTTGTCCTGGCATTGCAAGACCTTGTCAATAGTCCCTCCCCAGCCTTCCTGTAGCCCCCTTCAGATACTGGAAGGCTACTATCAGGTCCCCTCGAAGCCTTCTCTTCTCCAGGCTGCAGAGCCCCAACTCTCTCAGTCTGTCCTCACAGCAGAGCTGCTGCAGCCCTCTGAGCATCTTCATGGCATCCTCTGGACCCACTCCAACACTTCCATGTCCTTCCTGTGCTGGGGGCTCTAGAACTGTACACAGGGCTCTAGATGTGGTCCAAAAGATGGGGTCTACACAGTCCAAACAGACTGTGAAGAATAATTTGAGCTTTTAAAGAATTTCTTTTTAATCAAAACATTATTCTTTTAAAACAGGAACAGCAAGCATTAGCATTATTGGCCTGTTCTGTGCTTCTCCCAGAATGCTAAAATGCACAGGACAGCTGTGCCCACCTCCAAAGCAGAGAACCGACCAAATAAATCCCTTTGTAAGAGACAAATACTTTCCTTTAGTCTTTTTTTAGACTGCAAGCCCCTTAGGGCAGGGATAGTCTTTGTATTGTCTGTTGGGCCAACCCACTGCTAACACTTAAGAAGTAATCGTTTCTACCAGACTTGATTCACATCATAAAAATCACTTGGTGCCCTCTCGTTGACACCTCTGTGTAGGACAGGAACTGAGCAGATATTCAGTCTGGAAGCTGCTTCTTTTAAAGTGGATTTAGTGGGCTAGCCTGGTGTAGACTGCAGAATTTGCTCATTAAAACAACACACTGGGGTTTCATTTGCTTCACAGCTCCCTTAATCATGTTCTCACTTTTCCTTGTGGACTGTGAACAGCAAGCCATATATAAAAACTAAAGCAATCAAAGAAATGTGTTTATCTGACATGTTATGGAAGTTAATTTCCACGCCGTGGTCTGAACGTAGTTCTCTAACAGCAAAAGCAAGAAGCTTTTTTTCCTTTTTCTTCTTTTTGTTTTTTATGTGATGAGAGGAGACAAGCTTGAGGAAAACTCCATTCCTTCTCCCTTCCCTCCCCCAAATGACAAATATAACTCACAAAGCTGGAATCTAATGACTTTGGTCTTTTCTCCTGCAGTAGTTCCTGCAGACAGGTTTGACCACTGGGCATACCCAACAGTGCAGAGCAGAAAATGTGCTTTCTGTCTTCATACATGCTCTGCTCTCCTACAGCAAAACAACCAGTGTCCAGAAGCCTCCAGAGGTCGAATGTGATTGCCTTTCTCTGTTGTGGTAAGTTATTTGGGGTAATCTTCCTCCTGGGAAGAAGCAAGGTCAAGGAATAGGTGTTAATAGTCCTAAGTGTCCTTGTCTTTCCTGAGACTCCCTAGGATCTGTGGAAACTCAACTCCTGCCTATCTCTCTTCTTAGTGCTGCTCAAGATTGCAGTGCCTTTGCACGTGTATGGTCTTATGGGCAGGTTTGATAAGCTCTTAGAGGAGCACATTCCTTAAATAACTTGTCAGCATCTTGTTCCTGCAATTTGTTGGAAAATAAGATGAAGAGCTTGTGCCACAGCCTGTGTAAATCAAAAAGCCCGTGTGAACTTGGGCAATCCTGACTGGAGACTGAAGTCCCTGGCACAGCTTTCCTTCTTTCCCTTTGTCATGCAGTGTTTTCCTAATACCATGCATACATAGTATGAGCACAGATTTACATATTCAGTGTTGCTAAGATAGTGCTCCACATTAAAGGCCAGATTCCTAAACCTTTACTCATGTTGAGTAGGTCCCTCCTTCATGAGTAATGCCCTGGAGATCAGGGAAGCTCCTAGTGAAATGAAGTGTTACTCAAGACAGAGCTTTAGAGCCTGGCCCCATGGCATTAGGGACAAAAACTGCCTCTTCCCCTCCTGTACCTCTGGGTTGATCTGGTCTCACACAGATGGATCCAGGGTAGGTTTGTGTCAGATGGGAGTGATTTATGCAGCCAATGGCCAGAAAGGTGTGGGTGGCAGCTTGGTATTGGAGCTGAATCAGGGGGACTCAGCCCAAATTTTCACCCACCTCTAACAGATATCTCATAGAACTGGCAGCTCCTATACCCCTGCACTCCACAAAGTATTTTCTGTAGCTCAGCAGAATGTGTGTCCTGCTCCATCAGTTCACAGTATCACCAGGGTTGGAAGAGACCTCAAAGCTCATCAAGTCCAACCCATTACCACAGACCTCAAGACCAGACCATGGCACCAAGTGCCACGTCCAAACCTGCCTTGAACACCTCCAGGGACGCTGACTCCACCACCTCCCTGGGCAGCCCATTCCAGCAGGCAATGACTCTCAGGCAAGAACTTTCTCCTCACCTCCAGCCTAAACTTCCCCTGGCACAGCTTGAGACTGTGTCCTCTTGTTCTGGTGCTGGTTGCCTGAGAGAAGAAAGCAACCTCCTCCTGGCTACAACCACCCTTCAGGTAGGTTCAGGGGGAGAGCAGCTCCTGAGCTGACACTGGGGGAAAGTCCCTCTCCCCAGTTCCAACCCAGCTCTGGTGGTGGTGGGTGAGAGCCTTTTCCTCCCCAGAAGGGCTGCTCTGTGCACTGAAATGCTTGCAGAGCTGGTGAACAGCACCTAAGGACTTCCACTTCTGCTTGCCAGCATTAATTCAGTGCAACAGGACAGCAGCTGCACTGTGTCCAACTAAAATCAGCACTTTGTGACACCTCTCTTTCCCCACCCCACATCAGTGGGTGCTGTGGGGTTAGACCTTTCCTGAGACAATGACTGTGCTCAGTCCCTGCATTCAGTAGCCCTCAGGGAGCTTGAACTCCTTCATGCTTATGTACAGCACCACATCATGTGGGGAAAAGCACAGCTTTGGTAAACTGGTGTTGTCAAGGGTGAGCTGTGGGGCCTGCAGGAGAACTCTTGGTGACATCTTCTTGGGCAAGTGTTGGCAGCACAAGTTTCCCAATGTCCTCATGCCTGTAGCAATGCTGTTGCTATTTTGGGTGGGAGGTTGTTCTCTGTGCTAGATTCAGATTTATGAAGACACTGCAGAATTTCATTCTCAGGCTTCAAGAAAAGATGTGTGCTGTGTTGAGTGTGAAGTCTAACCTGCTGCCTTTGAGCAGAAGCATGTAGGTGAAACACTGGAAGAGAGCTTGCAGGACTTGTTGTACTTGTTCTGTGACTAGGATGAGGCTTTCCATTTCCCAGACTGTCCTTCTGACACATTTTACAGGCACTAAAGTAAACAAATGCCTTTCCTAGAGAAATGCTGCTATTAAAAAACCACTCGAGCTGGATTTTTGTTTTAAAATGGAAAGAAAGCAAATAGATCCTTCCATTCTGGTTGCCAACAGCAGTGAATTATTTGTCTGCTTTGGACCTACACAACCATTACGCATCAAAACTTGAGTTCTTTGCCCTCTTTCACCCTCGGCTCTGAGCAAAAGTAAGGCAAGCTCCACATCATGGCCTCAGTGGGAGAGTTGAAGCATCTGTACTACCTGAAACCATGGAGTTTCCTGCTCACAGTCTCTGTTCCTCACACCTGGCCTACACATGCAAACAGATGTCCTCCCCCAAGCTTTTACCCTGGTTTTAATCCCTCCTAGAAAATGAAATGTCAGATGTTCATATTAATGTAGTGGTTAACCAGCCTGTGGTAAGGCCTCTTTACTGAGCTGGCTTGCTTGATCCTGCTCTTGTCCCCACACCAGTAATTAAGAGTGAACAGAGATGCCAATGCTGTATCTCATCGACTTTGCCATCTTTCAGTTTCAGGGGTGAAGCTTCACGTAAGAAGTGAGAGTGTCACTGTTCCCTCAAACTGCAAACACCCTCTCAGATATACCAAACCAAAACCATGGTGAAAGGGCAAAGTTTTAAGAACATTTAACATTCTTAAAGCCTGCCCTGGCTGCAAAGCACCTTTGTAGTTAAGTTGTTGTTCTTAAAAACTATGTAAGCCCTTTAGGCTGCTTGTTAACCTTCTTTTACGTTTGCAAGGCTGGGCTCAGACAGACTTGCAGCTTAGGGAGCTGAAATTTTGGCATCTAGTTTTTCAAGCCACACAGAGAAATTAAGTGTACCATTTGGCACACATAAGCTGCACACAGCCTCTGTTGGAAGGGCAGAGATGTCCTTCCATTGGTGTTTGAGAATTTTTCATTGCCATTCCTATTTTCCCTTGCCACCTTCTGACTCCTCAGGTAAGCCCACCGTTCACATATGGGCAGTCAGATTCTGGTACTTGAGAAGCAGCAAATGAAAAGTTGACCTCCTTGGTTTCCTTTCCTGAGGGAAGACTGTGTGAGCTGGCAGTCAGCTCTGCAGGGAAGCCCTCTGACTTCTGTGTGGGCTTGTTCAAGTAGGTCTGGCTTCTGTTGCACTTCATGTTAGCTTCGGGGGGGGGGGGGGGGGGGGNTCTGTGAGTGGCAGATGTTAGGATTACGGAGTGCTTATGTCTCTCCCATCAGCCATAACTTTGTTAACCTTGCACCATGATGGTGTCCAGAAACAGTGCCTTTAAACTTAAAAAATAAATGCCCAAGAGAGCATTCAGACTACTCCAGCGTGCTCCAATTCAAAGAAGGTCATGGAGTTACACTGTCTAAACCTGTCATTGTTCTTGAGGTGCCAGAAGGACATCAAAGGCACATTTCAACTGTTTCAAGACAGGCAATCACAGCTTCTTGCCAGCTCCCAGTTTTTCAGCCTGGAAGCAAGACTCATGCAGTCACTCCATGTATCAGTCCCATCCCTGTTAACTAATTTTAACCAAGCTCCATAGAAGAGCAAGGAGCTCCCAAGCCTTATGAAACCTGGTGGTAAGTAGAAAGAAGAGGTTGCAACCTCAGCAATTATCTGGTCTGTCACCATCAGCCCACATGGTCAATTAACACATATGTATCTTCATACCAGCTGCCTCTAATCCAGCTGGCATTGGAGGGCATGACAGGCAACAGAGGGAGAAAGCAAAGTCACCTTTAGAGAACCAGTCTCTGGTGGCTCCACTACTGTGAGACTCAGGCATTTGTTCTCCTGCTGTAACCATCTCAAAACCAAACAGGATGGTAAACCACTCCTCCATTTGCAGCCTCATCTGCAATCCCCACAAGACCCTCATCTCAAATGAGTAGACTGGGTAAGGTCCCTCACCCAAGCACTGCCTCACCCAAACGCACCAGAGAAGACAAAACAGGGGTTTGCATGAGCAAGCACTCAGTGAGTGAGCAAGGGTTAGATAATGCAGCATGAGCATGTGAAGGAAGAAGATTATTGAACTTGAACTTGATAAAACCTTGAGGAAGCTTGAGTCATCAGTGATAAATTGCTGTCTTCAGAGGAAATCACTTTTAAAGGGAAAAAAGGCAGTTTAAAATATATTTAAAGTATCAAGTTGCATGTATTTATGCCCAAGTCACTTTCCCACTCCCACAGACTGGGAATAGAAATTGAGGCCCTCGCTTGCCTCTTTGTAAATTGCAGCATCAGTTCTTTTCCAGTCCAATAAGCAGTGAGGTCAGGAAGGAAGCAGGTCTGGAGAAGTTAATGCTCATGTGCTGGGTCTCGTTTTTAAAAGGAATTGGGCCTCTAGTTCTGCAGAAGTGTCTGGGAAAGGAATTTATGCCCTAAAATCAAATGATTAGGAGCTTATAGTTTGGGAAGATGCTTATGAAGATGGAGTGATGAAGAATGTGAAGTAGGCTATCCAATCTGACCCATTCCAGGGAAAAAACTGGCAAGAGACAGGTGACATTATCCCCATATACCCCTGGGCTGTTTCACGTTATGCTTTCTATTACACCAGGATATTGTGTTCTTACCAGCAGTGCAGGATATCACACACTGGTAGCTGGGGGTCTGGTGGAGGTGGGAGTGTGCACATGGAATTGATTAGAGGACTGTGTCCTCTCAGCAGCAGGTTACATGGGGATTTTAAAGTCTGAACCTGAGCCTGGAGAAGAGGAAGCTGTGGAGACAGTTGTACCATGATTGCCTCTGGAAGATTTACCAAAACGCTCAGGGAATTGCTCATCCTGCTGGACACAAAGGCCATCAAAGCTGCTGGGAGCTCATCAAGTAAACACCAGGGAGTTGAGCTCAAACCTATATCCTGAGGTGTACTGGGGACCACACTACAAACTGAAAGGAAGAGAAAGCTCAGAGCATTCAGCTGACCCTGAGGTCGCCTAACGCTGAGGTTGGATATTAGAAAGGATTTTTTCACAGAAATGGTTCTTCAGCACTGAAGAACAGAGCAGAGAGATGGTGGAGTCACCATCCTTGGAGACATTAAAAAAAATCTAGATATGGCCCTTCAGGTCACAATTTAATGGCCATGGTGGCATTGGGTTGATGGTTGGGAACAGCAAATCTCTTTCCCAGGACATCTTCTTCGGTGAGAGCTCCTGGACAGAGCCACACACAGATCAAGTCGGGCTCGATGATCTTCGAGGTTTTTTCCTAATCAAAACAATTCTATGATTTTATACAGTGCTGAATAAAATATAATAGCATTTTTTAAAAGCAGCATGACTCATTTTGCTCTACATACAAATGACCACATGATCCCTGGTTAAAGTGCTTTGAGGACACAACCTCAAAGTACATGACAGGAAGATCTTTTTGCCATTCTCTTTAGTGCCAGCTATGCTACTGGGCCAAGTTTTTGTGTGGGAAATGCAAGGTAATGATTTCAGTGGCTTATCTCTGGAGTCACAGAGGAGCAACAAGCAATAAAGTGTCTATAATCATTTGGGTACTTACTGCCTTACAAGGCTGGGAGGAAGAAAAGGTCAGTCATCTTCACCTTTTTTTTTTTTTTTTTTGCCTAGAAAATGTGCCTACTGAGATTCTCTGGCTGTCAAATATGGGTGTGCTGAAATTAGCAAGAAACAGAACTGCTGACTTTGAAATATTGGGAAACAGACCAGGTCCATGTCGGTCAGTTACACAGGGAGTGTTCCCTGTAGGTTGTGTTAGATCATCACACCCAGAGTACTCACTGGAACAAGCTGTCCAGGGAGGTAGTTGAATTATCGTCCCTGGAGGTGTTTCAAAGAGGCAGAGATGTGGTGCTGAGGGATATGGTTTAACATCAGCCTTGGTAGAGTTGGACTCAGTGATGTCCGTTGTGTGATTCTGCCTGCACTACTCATTTACACTAACAGAGCCAGGCTAGGCTAGCATTCTCCCAAACACCCTTTGAGAGGTAGCACAGCCCAAGGATTTCTCCTGGTCTAGAGGCTGAGGGAATTTAACATTTTCATGGCTACAAGCTACTCTGTGGCAATTCATTTACACGCTGGATAATGGACCAGAAAACATTGAATTTAGTTCTATAGTCAGCCTCTGTGTATCTTTGATTGAATTTAACACAGAGAAAGTGAGGTAGAAGAGAGAATTAAGGCAGAGTTACCTCCATCATGCAAAATAAGGAGTGGGCCTAAGGAAAGACTGAATTATTTTCTATTTGTTAGGCCAAATAAGGCCCAGTAGCTGGAGTTGATTAGGAGCATCACCAGAGTGTTGCAATCTGTTATCCTGCCTATCTGTGTCGGGCTTTGGATGCAAACAGCAGGAGATGGCTGAAGCTGAAGAAACCCCCTTTAGCCACACCCCTGATGCAACTCACATTCTTTGTGTATTGACTCAGGGCTATCAACTTTCCTCATTCTCTCTTTGCCAAAGGTTTCCAGGCACTGCAAACAGGTAAGGGGACTGGATTTGGAGCAGCTGCTTGTTGTATTTGCATGTGGCATTGAACTTTGGGTGGGAGCTGGGCAGGAGTAATTTACTTGGAAAGGAAGGTCATGGATGAGCAGAACCATCCCCAGTCAAGCATCACACTTGAGCTTGGCTTCACCACACTTTTACTCATTCTAAGGTGAAGTTCAGGTCATGGGCCTGTGCCTTGCTGTCCTTTCTTTGTCACTGTAGATGTATGTGGGCTGTGACTGCCTGGGCAGTGGGTCAGGAATTAGGTCAACAAAGGTGTAAAGCTCCTTCTTAGCTTGTGCAGAAGGGACAGTGAGAGTGATGAAACAGGCAGTACAGGTGTTTGTAGAATCATAGAATGCATTGGGTTGGAAGGGACCATTAAAGGTCATCTACTCTAACCACCCACTGCAGTGAGCAGGGACAGCCACAACTACATCAGGTTGCTCAGGGCCCCATCAAGCTTGACCTTGAATGTCTGCAGGGATGAGGCCTCCATCATCTCCCTGTGCAACCTGTTCCAGTGTTCCACCACACTCATAGTAAAGAACTTCTGCCTAATGTCCAACCTAAATCTACCCTGCTCTAGTTTCAAACCATTGTCCCTTGCCCTATTGCTACACGCTCTTGTAAACAGTCACTCCCCAGCTTTCTTGTAGGCCTCCTTCAGGTACTGAAAGGCCATTACAAAGTCATAACCAGACACCTACCATTAATAGTCTATTAGTCACCCATTCTGACTAACTATACAGTGTGATCTGGTGACATTGGCTCTCCTTCTTCTGACATCTGATTTATTGACAATGTGTTCAACCTGTGTTTGCAGCAGTCATATAGAATCATAGAATGGTAGGGATTGGAAGACACCTCTGAAGATCATTGAATCCAACCTCCCTTGCCAAAGCAAGATCAGCTAGGGCAGGTCACACAGGAATGCATCCAGATGGGTCTTAAAAGTCTCCAGAGGAGGGGACTCCACAACCTCTCTGGGCAGCCTGTTCCAGTGCTCTGTCCTCTGTACAGTAAATTCTTTCTTCATGTTGAGGAGGAACTTCCTGTGTCCCAGTTTGCATCTCTTGCCCCTTGTCCTATTACAGGACACTACTGAAAAGGGCCTGGCACCTTCTGCCTGACACCCACCCTTCAGATATTTATAAACATTAATAAGATCCCCTCTCAGTCTTCTCTTATCCACGATAAACAGCCCCAGGTCTCTCTCTCAGTCTTTCCTCACCAGACAGATGTTTCAGTCCCTTCATCATCCTCATAGCCTCCACTGAACACCCTCTAGTGGATCTCTGTCCCTCTTGAACTAGAGAGTCCAGAACTGGACACAATGCTCCAGATATGGTCTCAGCAGGACAGAGCAGAGGAGGAGGAGGAGAACCTTCCTTGCTGGCCACACACATATAGAGACGTACAATTTTTGTTAGAGTGGGAAAGTGTGTGTAAAATCAGTGTAAGCCACTCTAACAAAGTGCAGAAATAAGGCAGAAGCTTGTTTCAATCAATATTTTAAGGTACTTAAAGAATATATATCTTGAAAGAATGCTGAAAGAATGTCATACTTAAATACTTACAGAATGATGAAATGGCCTTAAGTTATGCTAGGAGAGGTTTAGCTTGGATATTAGGAAAACTTTCTTTGCTTCAAGGGTGGTCAGGCATTGGAACAGGCTGCCCAGGGAGGTGGTGGAGTCACTGTCCCTGGAGGTGTGTTCTAGAAATGTGCAGATGTGGCACTTCAGGATATAGTTTAGTGGTCAACGTAGCTGGGTTACAGTTGGACTTGATGATCTCAAAAGGACTTTTCCAACCTCAATGGTTCCTTGATTTGCTGTACCCTGTTTTGCTCTGCGTTGTTATTTTACATGTTAATGAAAATGCACAATTTTTATTTACTTATTTTCTGCTTTACACTGGACTAAAAATGGTGAGGCTACTCAAAGAGAAGCCGTAATCCAGAGAACACATAGATGGCACTTTCTTCTGTGCAATGGGTGGCAAGAAGATCTTTGGGTACCAAAAACCTGCTACAGCCAAGCAGCTCTCATTTTTATTTTTACCTTTTTGTTGCTTTCATTAGTGAATAAGTCCCCATCAGAGCTCAAAACCTTTGAAAAGTCTGTTTCTGAGTTGAGTGAAGCTTCCCTGGAACATGTGGAATTGACCTTATGGGGAGAGGCTGAGGGGCCTGAGGCTGCTTAGTCTGGAGAAGAGAAGACTGAGAGGAGATTTAATAAATGTTTATAAATATCTGAGGGCTGGAGGGCAGGAGGAGGGGGGCACAGGCTCTGCTCACTTGCTGCCTGGGATAGGACAAGGAGCAAAGGATGGAAGCTGCAGCACAGGAGGTTCCAGCTCAACACAAGGGGAAACTTCTTTACTGTAAGGGTCCCAGAGCCCTGGCACAGGCTCCCCGGAGAGGTTGTGGAGTCTCCTTCTCTGGAGCCTTTCCAGGCCTGTCTGGATATGTTCCTGTGTGCCCTGAGCAAGATTGTCTGGTCCTGCTCTGGCAGGGGGATTGGACTGGATGATCTCTTTGGGTCCCTTCCAACCCCTGACATCCTGTGAGCCTGTGACCTTGGTGACTGAGATGACAAATACAACCTGGACATTTAGAAAAAACCCCAAAGAATGTGTAGGAACCCTCCTGAGAGAACACCATGGTCATGTGTTAAAACACTGGCTGTACAAATACACTACCTTTAAGGTTTAATTCCAGCACCCTTGCTTGTGTTGGCCTTGTCTTTTCCAAGTGCTGTTATACAAACAAACAGTGGTAAGAGAGAGAGAGAATCTGAGTGTGCCCAAATCCATACATTTTCACCAGGGAAAGTTTTCAACACAAGGTTTAGACTAAACAGCTCCTGAGTGTTAACCTGAGCTCTGCCACTAGCACTCTGCCCAAGGCAAATTATTTTGCATCTATAAAATGGCAACGATAGCTACTAACCTGTTTTACAGGAGATTTGTGGAGATAAATTAGTTAATGTTTGTGCAATGCTTTCCACATGCAAAGTGCCATAAAGCTCCAGGAATTATTACCTTGGTCCTTGCTTTCAAACCTCAGGGAGGAGTCATCAGATACAAAACTACAATGCAAACTACAATGTTCACCATCTCAAACACCATGCAAATGAAATCTGAGCAAGCCAGGTTGTAAAACCCCGCTAATTCAGCTCTGCTTTGGGGTTGTTTTGGGTTTTTTTTTTTCTCTTCCAGTAAAAAACCTGACTTTTAAAATCACTTGAGCAACACACCAGGAAGAGCTGTGTTGCCATCCAGCAGCAGCTGATGATGAACAGTTTTGGAGGGGTAAATACTAACCCACTTCTTGGTGGGTAATGAAAACAAACTTTTTTTTTTTTTTTTTTTTCATTTCCTCCAAGGAAAGGACACAGCAGCAGGAATTTCTTTACTTTTGAAATAAAAATAAAATTGGGCCTTTCTTCTGTTTTGAGGGATGGTGGAAGAGATAGGAGAATCCTGCTTTTTCTACTGATAGGGAAATCAATCATTCAGCCCCTTATAGCTGCTTCTCTCCATGTATGGCAAAGCAATCAGCTCAGCATTGCAGGCAAATAGTGGTGAGTAATCATAGTTCAGTTCTGTAACTCAGAATATCTTTGTCTGCAGGAACTACCAACTCACATGGTGTGATGGTTTGGGAGTTCCCCACCCCCCTACACTGTGAAAAATCACCCAGACTAGACTCAGCCAGCTGGAAGTTAAGGACTGAAGCTCTATTTACAGCTTAGCACAATATACAAGCAGAAATAAACACAATGAATGTAAATGAATATTTACAGAAATATACAAGTTAAAGGCAATACAGAAACACAACTCCCCTCCCAGAAATCAGAGTCCTCAAGAGGGGCTCCCAACCACCCTTTCACCTTCTTCCCACCCCTCTACCTTACCCCAGGGTTTGCCTTACATGCAAGGTGAGTTTGGAGGATGGGCGGGGGGATTAGAAGCAGAGTGGTTAGTTGGGTTACACAGCAGAGAGGCCAGAAGACACAGCAGCTCCAACAGAGAGACTCTCTACCTTTTCCATATTTGTGTCCTTGTTTCTATACATCTCAGCAAGCCTATGAGTGAAGCAAACATCAGCAGTGTTTGCTTTCCACAGCCTATAATTAATTTTTTTAATTAAAATATTCCAATTAGCCTCAAACCAGCACACATGGACATTACTTCATCAGCATGTCGATGCTTAATAGAGAGAAAACAGGAGGTAGCCACACACTGTGAAGCACAAGGCAAGAGAAAGCTGGAGGAAGTTGCTGCATTTAGTCTGATGTTCTCACTCTTGACTATCAGTCTAAAAATTGGATCCCAAAAGATTGGTCTTTGTGCCATGGCCTTTGATCCATGCACACATGCAGCTGACAATAGATGCTTTGCACTATGAATCTCCACAGATTGCATTGGGTCAGAAGGGCCCTCAAAGGGCATCTTGTCCAGTCCTCCTACAGTCAGCAGGGACACCTCCAACTAGACTGGGCTACCCACAGCCACATCAAGTCTGATCTTGCATGTCTGCAGGGATGGGACCTCAACACATCTCTGGGCAACCTGTTACCAGTGTTTCATCACTGTCACTGTAAGGAACTTCATTCTGATATCCAACCTAAACCTGCCCTGCTCCAGTTTCAAACCATTACCCCTGGTCCTACCACTACAAGCCCTTCTAAGCAGTCCTTCCCCAGCCTTCCTGTAGATTCCCTTCAGATGTAGCCATAGGGTCTCTCTGGAGCCTTCTCTTCTCCATGCTGAACAGCCCCAAATCTTTCAGCCTGTCTTCATAGCAGAGGTGCTCCACCCACCCTGATCCTCTTTATGGCCCTCCTCTGGACCTGCTCCAGCAGGTCCATGTCCTTCTGGTGCCCCAGAGCTGGACATGGCACTCCTGGCAAGATGTTAGTGAAGTATTGTGGCAGAACCACCTCTCTCAACCTGCTGGCCACACTTCTTTTGTTGCAGCCCAAGACATGATTTGCCTTCTGGGCTGCAAATGTGCATTGTGCATTGCTCCCTCCCTGGAGGTGTTCAAGGCCAGGTTGGATGAGGCCTTGAGTAACCTGTACTAGTGGGAGGTGTCCCTGCCTATGGCAGGGGGTTGGAACTGGATGATCCTTGAGGTCGCTTCCAGCCTTACCATTCTATGATTCTATGATTGTTGGCTCATTTCCATCTTCTCATCAACAAGTACTTCCAAGCCCTTTTCTGCAGGGCTGCTCTCAATTTCACCACCCCCCAGCCTGTATTGATGTTGAGAGTTGCCCTGACCTAGGTGCAGGACCTTGTACTTTGCCTTACTGAACCACATGAGATTCTCCTCAGCCCAACCTCTCCAGCCTGTCCAGATCCCTCTGGATGGCATCCTGCCCTTCAGTCTTGTCAACCACACCTCTCAGCTTGATGTCACCTGCAAGCTTGCTGAGGGTGCCCTCAATCTCACTGTAGCATTGATGAAGATATTGAACTGCACTGGTCCCAGTACAGATCCCTGAGGGACACCACTTGTCCCCTGTGTCTGTCTGGACATCCAGCTATTGACCACTAGTCTTCATATGCAATCATTGAACCAATTCCTTATCCACTGGGCAGCCCACACATCAAATCCATCTCTCCAGCTTAGAGAAAAGGATATTGTGAGGGACTGTCTCAAATATTGCACTCCCTTGGCAAAATTCATGTAGTTACATTAGGCTTTAGAGGAGGTCTGCCAGAGGCATTTGCTGGGTATGTGTCCAGCTGTGCAGGGGAAGTGTCAGTCTTTGAACTCAAACTGTTGCAGGAATTGTTCAGCTGTGTCCAAAAGGCCTAAAAGTCCTGCCTGTAATAATAAGCATCTCAAACCTCAGCCTCAGGCTCTCTGTGTGTATCCTCTGACTTTGGCAAGCAGAGCACAGATGCCACAGAAGTAACAGGTTTGTGCTCAGGAGGCTGGGAGGATGGAATTCAGCACAGCTTGCTGCACAGCCCCACCAGCACCACTGCACTGCCCACAGCAGATGACAACTCCTCTGGTGGGCTTCTGCAGGGTGGGGAAGCACATTTAAAGGGGACTTGGCTTCATCACAGAATCAGAGTAGTAGAGGCTGAAAGGGACCTCCAGAGATCATTGAGTCCAACTTCCCTGCTGAGCAAGATTTGCCTAGAGAAGGAACACATGCAGGTGAGGTTTGGATGTCTCCAGAGAAGGAGATGCCACTCCCTCTCTGAGAGGCCTGTTTCAGTGATCTGTCATCCTTACAATAAAGAGGTTTCTCCTCATGTTTACATGGAACTTTGTATGTTCAAGTTTGTGCCTGTTATCCCTCGCCCTGTCACTGGGCACCGCCGAAAAAAGACTGATCCCATCCTCCTGATACCGTGTCATCTTCCCTTGCCCATCACATCAGGAATGAAGGAGGATCTTAACCAGGATCAAATACCTGAGTTTATGTGCATTTATGTAAGAGCAGTACGTGACAGGAGGTGGAGCAAAGATGAATTGTCCATGCTCAGTACAGCAGGAATCACAATTGCACAAAAATTCTGCTAGGCAAGTATTTGTTCTTCAGCATGTTAGGGCAGGACTTGGACAAGTTTTTCTCAGGGGTTCACATGCAAAAGATGATTTTTGGAGGGGTTTAAATTTTACTTCTTTTTTTTAACCTATGTTCAGTTAGTTTTTAAATTGCCACTTTGAATCTTTTGTTTTTCATAGACTTAAAACCTCCACTGCATTTCGCAGCACACGTGTCTAAGGTGGCACATTTTTATTTGGTGTTGCTCTACAGAACTGCTTTGAGCTCCATTCCTCTGTTGTCTTCCTTTCTCACAGTGCTAGCTGCCATCTTGAGTGTGTGCTGAGGATGGTTTGCAAAGCTTACCTCCCTAGAAGTTGATTTTTCCTTCCTGGGCCTCTTCTTTTTAAAGATCCTCCAGTTGGGCCAAATAAATGAAAATGAATCATAACCACATAGTGTTCACGAAGTTGTTCACTTTGTGAGCATCTTTGAAGCAAAGAGAGTTTCTGTTTGCATTGTAAATCCAAGGCTGCCCTCAGTGACAGGCACAAAACCAGCCACACCACTAGAGTCCCTTGGATGTTACTAATACCCAGATTTACTTCAAAGGGCATCTTCCACATTATTTACAAAATATAACCAGAGCACAATGTCAGCTACAGTGCACAAAAGCTGGCTTGTAACCCACTTTGTCTCAATAGATGATTACAGGCATGGTGCAATGGGACCATGGTTAAAGGCATGTGGGCAGGCATTGGGTTTTGCACTAGGATAATTAAACAGGGTCATAGAATCATAAAATCATGTTGGTTAGAAGAGACCTTCAAGATGAGTCCAATCATGATCTAACTTTACCAAATCTGCTGCTAAACCATGTCCCTCAGCACCACATCTCTTCTTCTTTTTAAACACCTGCAGGGATGGGGATCCAACCATCTCCCTGGGGAGCCTGTTCCAGACTTTGAGACCCTTTTCAGTGAAGAATTTTATTCTAAAATCCAATGTAGGCCTCCCTTGGAGCAACCTGAGGCCATTTCCTCTCATCCTATCTCTTGTTACTAGGGAGAAGAGACCAACCCCCACCTCACTGCAACCTCCTTTCAGGGAGCTGTAGAGAGGAACGAAGTTTCCCCTCAGCCTCCTCCAGAGTGAACAACCCCAGTTCCCTCAGCTGCTGCACACCAGTCCTGTTCTCCAGACCCTTCACCAGCTTCCTTGCACTTCTCTGGACCTGCTTCTTGAGAGACGGTGGGTTTCTCTTACTGGTTAGGACAGTAGCTAGTTAAAGATCAGAAAGAGATTAAACAGAGGAAGTTGCCTGGTAGGAGAAAAGTTATGCATCTCTCAGAGGGCATGCATCACAGAGGAAAGTCAACACACACTCAGTGGCTGTTTTGCAATCCTTTGTGTTCTAGCACCCCGTGATAGACAGAGACATTTAGGATGTAATCTCCTAAACCTCACGGGACTTTGGTTCTGGAGTTCCCGATTAATCATAACAGTTCTAAGGCTTCATATCCTATTGGCTTTGTGACCCAAGTCTTCACAAAAGCGTTATGAAAAATATTACCAGCAGCCTTTAACAAGTTTGAATATTGAGTCATGGTTTACTTGGAGAGATCCCAGCCCAGACAAGTGACACTTCTGTGTCCTATTCATGTGCCTGAGTGACAAAAGATGAGGCTTCCTCCTACTTCCCAGAGGAACTTGTTGGGAAAAAAAAAAAAAAAAAGGAAAAAAAAAAAAAAAAACATTTAA